>CAJYCX010000001.1:0-252665 GCA_913698485.1 Proechinophthirus fluctus
CCACTCGCAATGACAATAAAGCCGGCCCAAGCAACAATGCCTGCTCGCAATGACGATTCTTTACCTTTCTATTACTTTTTTATTAAACTTCCTATTAACAAACATTGTAAGTATCGGAGCAGAGATAAAAATTGAGGAATAAGTACCGGCTATTATCCCAAAAAATACAAGTACGCTAAAACTATGGATTGCCTCACCGCCAAAAAGAATAAGGGCTAAATTGGCAAGTAGCGTGGTAATGACAGTTAAAATAGTTCTTGATAAAGTCTCATTAATACTTAAATTTATAATTTCCGTGATATTTTTTTTATGATATTTACGTAAATTTTCTCTAATCCTATCATATATTACTACCGAATCATTAACGGAATAACCTATAATAGTTAACACTGCAGCAATAGTACTTAAGTTAAAATCAAGCTTTGTCATACTCATAAACCCAAGAGCGAGTATTACGTCATGCACTAAGGCGATCAGTATACCAAAACCAAAATACCACTCAAAACGCACCCAAATATAAACCATAATCGCTAAGAAAGAGAATAGCATCGCCATAGCCCCCGCTTCTATTAGCTGCCTACCGACTTGCGGACCGACAAAATCTACCTTACGATATTCAAACTTATACGGAAAATTACTTTGCAAAGATCCTTTAATTAACTCAATATTTTTCATGAGATTTTCTTCACTACTACTACCGAATCTAATCGATAAATCACGCTCACTACCGAAATTCTGTAAGACCACCTCACCTATTCCAAGCTTGCCTAGAACCCCACGCATTTTTGGCAAATCAGGAGCTTGATCAAGCCTTACTTCAATAACTATACCGCCGGCAAAATCAATACCGAAATTAAATTTATATATACCGATCCAAATAAAGCTAATGAGTGATAAAATAATTGAGAAAGTGTAACTAACTTTTTTAAAATTCATAAAATCAAAATCGATTTTATTAGCTAAAAGTCTTAAAGGATAAATTTGCATTATTATATATTTTGTTGAATAAGGATTATATTTGTATTATATAGTAAATTCAAAAAGGTTAAATGATTTTTTATGTCAGAAGTAATAATAAAAGAACAATTAGAGCAATATATAAGCAAAATAGAAAGATTAGAACAAGAAAAAGCTGATTTATCTCAAGAAGTAAAAGATATCTTCCAAGATGCTTCTTCGCATGGATTTGATGTTAAAGCTATGAAATCTATATTGAAACTAAAGAAATTGGATAAAGATAAACTTGCCGAGCAGGACGCTATGCTTGAGCTTTATAGAGATACTTTAGGGATTTGAGGTATACGTCATTACGAGGAAATTACGAAGTAATTGACGAAGCAATCTAAGGAGTTTGTTATTATTGCATGAGACTGCCATGCAGCCTACGGCTGCTTGCAATGACGTATTGAGTATTCACGTAGCAATGCACTCTTTCGCAGTAATGACATAAGAGATACAAATATATTTAAGCTTTTGCTGCCTTAGTTTTAGCAATAGGGATATGTCTCTCTTTAATTCTAGCCGACTTACCGCTTCTATTTCTTAAATAATAAAGTTTAGCACGACGAACTACTCCGTATTTTACTACATCAATAGAGTGTACTATCGGCGAGTAAGTCATAAAGCGTCTTTCTACTCCTTCACCATGGCTAATTTTACGTACTAAGAAAGATGAAGTAATACCGCGATTTCTTTTTGCGATAACTACACCTTCATAAGCTTGAAATCTTTCCATTAATTTTTCCTTACCGTCTTTCTCAATCGATCTATCAACAATTTTAACAGTTACCTTAACTGTATCGCCGGCTTCAAAATCAGGAATTTTTCTATTTGCAGTACGCTTTGAAATATTTTCCTGTTCAAAACGGTCAATAATATTCATTTTTTAACTCCTTAACTCTATAAATCTTTAAGTAACTCCGGACGGCGTAATTTAGTAATCATATGTGATTGCTCTTTTTTCCATTCATTAATTAGCCTGTGGTTACCGGATAACAAAACACTCGGTACAGCTCGATTACGCCAAATTTCAGGTCTTGTATATAGGCTGCATTCAAGCCCGCCCTTAAATTCCCCGTCTTCTTCAAAAGACTCAGAAGATAAGGTATTTTGGTTCATTAAAACACCTGGCAATAGTCTAATTAAGCAATCGAGAATGGTAAGAGTAGGTATTTCTCCGCCGGATAAAATGTAGTCGCCTACACTAATTTCTTTAACATTATACTCTTCAATTACACGTTCGTCAATCCCTTCGTAACGTCCACATAAGAATATGAGGTTTTTATTTTTTAACATCTCTTTAGCCAAGCTTTGGGTAAAGACTCTACCGCGAGGTGAAGGATAGTACATTTCAGCATTAGGATTTAAAGCAAGAGCATAATCTATACTACTGCCTAGAACATCAGGACGCATTATAAGCCCGTTACCACCGCCATAAGCCTCATCATCAATATTTTTATGCTTAGTTAAACCAAAATCTCGAATATTAATAACGTCATATGACCAAATATTTTTATTTAGTGCTTGTCCTGCTAAAGAATGTCCTAGAGTTCCAGGAAACATTTCAGGAAAAACGGTTAAGATTGTGGCATGAAGTATAGACATACGTTTAAAATAGTAGACAGTACCAATTAACGCAATAAAATTATAATTTAATTATTTATCCCACCCACCTGTCCTATAATCTTCTTTTCTTTGTTTTTTAGCAGCAGCTGTTGTACCACTCCTAAATGCTTCAGCTTTTTGTTGATATGTTTTATGAGCTTGATCACTTTGAAATTCTGCTTTCTTAGCAGCTTCTATATAATGGACTGGTTATTTTCTCTAAGCGTCTCATAGCATCTTTATCTAAACTAATACCTGCTTCTTTTGCTTGCTGCTCTATTTTTAATGCTGTCTTATAACCTGCTGCTGCGTTTTTAGCTATAACTTGCCTCTGCATCAACCCACTTTTCTAGAATCTTTCTTCATTGCATCATTATATGGATTTATCTTATTATTTTTAATATCCTTTATTTGTTTTTCTGCTTTCTTTTTATCAAAAAATCTTCTGGCATAACTTCCCCCAAAATTTAAGTTAAAAATATATCTATAGTTGCATATATTTCAAAAAAAGTTAATAAAGAAAAATAGAGGTATAAGTAATTAAAAATTAACCAATTTGTGTTATAAAAACTTCATCACTTCCTCAGCGATGATTAGCTCTTCGTTTGTCGGCACAGCGCAAGCTTTAACCTTACTGCTTTCAGCGCTTATTAGATGCTCATTTTTTGGTTTTTTGTATCATCTATTTTAATGTGCCATAAAAGTTTTTCAGTAATCATTTCTCGTATTACAGCGGAATTCTGTCCAACACCGGCAGTAAAAATTAGACAATCAACTCCCTCAAGTGCAGCAGTTAGCTTACCTATTTCAAGTACAATGCGATACACAAATAACTCTATAGCAAATTTAGCATCAGGTGAGTTACTGGCAAGCAAAGTACGCATATCGGAGCTTTCACTGGACATACCGAGTAATCCTGATTTCTTATATAATAACTCGGTTACTGCGTAGTCATTTGCTCATGATCAATAAGATATAACACTACTCCAGGATCAAGGTTACCTGTCCTTGTACCCATCATAACACCGTCAAGTACGCTAAAGCCCATGGCACTTGTTAAACTAAGACCGTTTTTAATAGCACATAGACTACTACTGCGTCCTAAATGAGCTTAATAGTCTTTGTAGGTAAATCTTCCTTTGTCATTTCGTTAAAACGGCTGCTAACATATTTATATGATAACCCATGAAAACCGTAACGAATTATCCCTTTATCATAATATTTTTTCGGTAAACCGAAAGCTTTTGTAATAGGAGGATTGGTAAAATGAAACGACGTATCAAAACAAGCTATATGTGAAATTTCTTTATATTTTTGAAGAAATAAAGCCAAGTACCTGCAAATTATAAGGTTGATGCAAGGGGCTTAGAAGTATTAATGCTCTTAAATCTTCACTAACTTTTTCATTAACAATAACTGGTTTATTAAAAATTTTCTCGCCATGGACAATACGGCAACCGGTTGCAATTAACTTGAGATTTTTTTGTTTTTTCCACCAATCTTCAAAAAGATCAATAATCATTTCAATAGCATCATCTTTAATGTCGGTAGCAGATGCCTGTGTTTTATTTATATGAAATAATACGCATATCCATAGGATCGGCTCTACTTGTTAAAATAATAGGCACACGGGCTCCAAGAACGATATCCGCCATAACCGCTTGACCCAAATATTTTAGCTGCTTTGCAAGCAAATTGCCTGATTCAAGATCATGTACTACTAATATATCAGCATTTCCTGAAACTGAAGAGCTAATGCCTTTTGCTTCTGCAGCAAATAAAGAAATAGCATTATCAAACGCAAGCAGTCCGTCAACTATAGCATTCGTAATTTGCCCTCTATCTACCATTTGCGATAAAGCAGCAGCATCAAGGGTTGTAGGGATTGCAGAAGTTACCGTCTCAACTACCGATAATACCGCAACTCTAACCTGCTTGTCTTCTCTGATCATATGCATTAAATCAATAGCATTCTGCACTATATCATGCTTATCTTCTAGAGTAGGACGAATACTAATAGCAGCATCGGTAATAATGAACGGTTTTGGAAAGGTAGCAACTGCCATTAAGAAAGCATGGCTTATACGACGTTCAGTACGTAGAGTCCATTCTCCTTATAAACTACCGCAGACATAAGCTTATCAGTATGAAGCGCCCCCTTGGCATAATAGCCACAACTTCCTTTTTCTTTGCAAGCTCTACGGCTTTTTTTTGCTGCTTCGTGGCTATGCTCAACATTAATTACTTGATAATTCTCAAGATCGACATTATTAACTTTTGCTACTGATTCAATTTTATGTTGTGGACCAATCAAGACTGGTTTTATTACATTAAATTGTGCCGCTCTAACTGCACCAAGTAATGATTCTTTATCGATCGGATGAACTACTGCAGTTTTAACAGGCTTAAAGCCGTCGGCTCTAAGTAATAGATCGATGAAATGCTTTGCTGCTTCATCACAGTCAGGATCGTTGATTTCTTTTGGAGGAGTATAAGTAGTACCTAATTTCTTAGTTAAAATGGCATCTAAAAAAGTCTCGTTTATTATATGTTTCTTCTTCATAAACCCCTTAATAAATTAATCACTAACTTAATTAGATAGTATATAAGTTAATTAATAAAGGGAAAACTAATTATTATTTGTAGCGGGCATTTCTTAAATGCTATTAACGCAACAGTGTATATTCGAATTCCGTGTAGGCATTGTTGCGTAGTTCGGAAAATACCCTTAATGTCATTCCCGCAGCAACGGGCATCCAGTAAAGCATAAAAAACTTGTTTTTTATATGCTTATTTTATCAAATATGTAACTTCTGTATCAATATTGAAGTTATTTTTCTGGATTCCTGCTTTCGCAGGAATTACATAAGAGCTATATATCAATCATTTAAATAATTTCCAATTTCGTTCCTGCGGTGGAGAATCTTGTCTGCCTTCAGAAAAAAAATCATTAGTAGGATTTGAGCTTAGTTCTGTAAATAGTTCTCCCCAACTTTTTGCGGTTTTAAGCTTTTATCTGATGATAAATACTTGAGTTCTTCAGAACCATTTTTAGTTTGATCGTTCATCAATATGTTTGTTTTTACATATTCTATATACTGTAATTGTTTAAAAAAACAATTATTAGTTATTCTACTTCATATTTCTTAAATGATCTTCTAATTTTCTTAGCTTTCTACCCTCGTTTACTATAGGCTTTACATAGGTTTGCATTTTGGCATTTTCTCTATATTTATTAATCTTATCGATCTGAGCATTGACTTCATTGGTAATGGCTTGCTTTCTATCCTCTATTTTATTTAATACTTCAGTACTATATTCATAATTTTTAACATCAGCATTAAAGTTATTAAGCTCTTCCGTAATCTTTTGGTCTATTTCAGCTTCCTCAGCGGTATCTTTAACTTTTTGTGCTATTAATGCCGGCATTTCTTCGATCTTGATATCATCTCTTTTGAAATGATCTTTAAGCTCTTTATAAGTTTGCTCTAAATTTTCCTGGGCTTTCTCGTACATAATATCATAATGCTCTTGGCGACGAATATATCGATCTCCATCTATAAATTCTGCATGTTTTCTATGAGCGTTATCTATCATATCGCGCATCTGAGAATCAGTAGCTTTCTCACGCATAAATCTGTCGCCCATCATTACCGGTTCACCTTCCTCAAATAACCTACCATGCACCTCATGAATAAGCTTTCTTTGAGCTAATGCTTGATAATATTCCACATCACTATGTCTACCTGCTTTTTCTAGTCTTGCTAGATATTCTGGTGATAATATATCTGCTTGAGCAGCTAGCGCCTCCTTATTAATATGCATTTGGAGCTCTTCATGTTCTCGTGCTTCTTCATCATCTTTTAATTTTTCACTATAAGTTCTAAGCCTTGGATCGTTATATTCAAAATCATGCCATTCGGCACTGGTTAGATTACCCTCATAAGCATCACGTAAATCTTTACCGACTATTGCAGTTAAAGCTCCTCTTTTTATTCCTGTATAACCTGCATATATTTTTTCGCCTATACCTACACGCTTTTCTTCTTTTAATTTACGTTTTGTATCAACACGATGCTCTATCTCTTGCCAACTTCTAAGCACTCCTATATTCTTACCGAACAGACCAACACCTCGCCCGGACATTTCTTGGTGAACATTTTTATAAGCATCTTGATAATCTCTAGTAAAGTTTGCATCGCTAGCGAGTTCACGTAAGTTAGCATCTTTTAATGACTTATCAAGCTCAGCTTTTTGTTCTTTACTTAAAGCAGCGTAATCTTTCACTCCATATTTATTTGCAGCAATTTTATCTCGAAGCTGAGTAAACTTCATGTGCGATAGTTCTTTTGCTTTTAATTCATTCCCCTTAGGTAAATTCTTTAATAATCCTGCAATACCGTTTTCATAATCCGTAATAGCATTCATTTTTACATCTTTAGAATCTATACCGTATTTTCTCTTAACCTCATTTTGTACGGTTTTATTTGCTGAAGAACTGAGAGCTTGCTTTTCAAGCCTTCCCATCATCATATTGTCAAATTTCTCGGCAAAAAACATACGAACTTGCTCTTTCCCTGCACTTACACGGCTAGTTACAGGTGCACTTACCGTCTTAGCCACATAATTTAGCGGTCTATTCATTTGTTTCGCTGCAGATTCATAAGATTGCTGATTCACTTTTTGTATTTCTGTTAAATTACCTGAAGTACCGGCAATAAATTGTGCCGTCGATATAGCAGTATCGTTAAATTTACTTAGCAAATAAATAGACACAAAAATTAGTAATATCCCGTCAAGTTGGACAAATTTCCCATTTATAAAATTACTAATTCTTTTTGCATCTTTAACTAAATCTAAAAACGGTAATTCAATATAGCGTTCATCTATACACTCATACGCAGCACAATGCTTACATTTATCAGGGTCATTCTTACAAGAATCATCTACTATTATATGATCTTTAGGAACTAATATATTTGCTTTGTGGAAATTATTTATACCGCCTTTCATCGGTACTGGGAACCACCAATAAAATATTGAATGACCCAGGCTTGGATCTATATCCTCAAGGAAGCTACCGAATATTTCATTTATCGGACCTAAATTAGGAAAATCATGTTTACATACTGCAAAACCAAGCGTTGAATATATTTCAGTTCTGATGATCATTGAAATAAAAGCGATACCGGTAAATAAAATTATAGGCTGTAATGCATATGATATTAATTGTCTTAACCAATTCTCAAATAACGAACGAGTTATATTAAACAACATGAAACAAATAAATATCGGTCCCATAATTATAATCATACCGATAGTTATAAGAGCGGTTAGATAGATAATAGTAGCTTTAAATATAAGAAAGAAAATAAAATATAAGGCTATTAAATATAGAATGATATATATAAAACCAAGCCAATCAACAAATAGTAAAGAAAATAATTTAGATAAAGTTTGAGGAGCAATAAGTAACCCAAGCAAGCTTTGAGAACCGGGACCGGTAGCCGAAGCTTCATTAATTATTTGCAGTATTTGCTGAACCCCATCAATAAAAAATACGAATAAATAATCATGAAAAAATGTCCAAGCTTTATCAGTACTTAATAATATTGAGACTATACTAACTTTTAATATTCTAACTATAAGTTCGACATGAGTAAGGTTTATATTACCTATTAAAAAGGAAAAACCTGTAAACATTATATATAGAGTTAAAATAGCCGAGACACTCATCCTATAACCCGACGTATCAATTATTTGTTGATAAGTTTTCTTTATAATCCCATCCTTACCAAATAATACTCCTTTTATTAAATCCGTTAAAAACTGTAGCGGATCGGGTCTAGTATCAGTAACTCCGGACTTTATTACTAATCTATATTGCCCGCTATTATCATTATAAAATTTATCTATAATCTTAAAATAAAGAGAAGATTGAGCATATTTTGACTTATCTTCACCTTTATATTGATAATTTATACCGCCGGCTTCCACGAATTGTCCTATACTACTAGTACTATAAAATTCATAACCCGAAGTAAGCTCCTCTCCTAAATGCTGAGTTATACCTTGCGGTTTACTCTGTGAGTCCGGTGAAATATTGGGATCGGTATTCTTAGCGGCAATAAGAAAATAAAGCCCGACACCGTTTGTCATTATACATGGAGCATTACTAATCATTGCATCATTTTTATTTGCGGGATTAGGAGTACACATATCAAGTCTAGTATTATCCCAAAAAGTACACGGTTGTAGCTTAACGCAAAAAGCAGCCAAAGTAGTTGTGTTATTTTTTTGACCATACCATGGACACCATGCAGATAACTGACCTGAAGTATTTTTATCGCCAAATATATAACTCCATGGTCTTACCATAATGGTTAAAGGATAGCCGTTTACTTTATAAGCACTATCACGCCATGGTGCTACCTGATTACCTGCCTGTCTTGAAGTAATTTCTTCCGGATCATATCTAGCAGAGACATTGAATTTGATAAAACCGAAATCATCAGGGTCAATACAAGTATCGCCGGTACAACCGGAAAGCAGCAATAGTGATATTAATAATGTAATAAAAATATTTTTGTTCATTTATTATGTGTTATTTCCATATGTCTTAATTTCAATGTCATTGCGAGCGACCATAGGGAGCGTGGCAATCCCATGCAGCAGTACTAAATTCCTGAGATTGCTTTGTCAATTGCTATGCAATTTCCTCACAATGACAGTAAAAATATTTACAATTATTCTTTCTTCTCTCCTTCCTCTTTCTTCACATCATTACGCTCAGCAAGAAATTTATTTGTAAATTCACCACCTACTTCTGGTTTTCTAGCTTTATAATTTTGATCAATTATCTTGTCTTTGAAAACTCTAGCCGGAGCCATTGCAGCCTTTTTAATCGGTTTTGTTACTGAATCTATATCCTGCATAACGGCTCCTACAGGATCAGAACGTTCTTGATAATTTCCTGATATTCGTGCCGGTGTAACATTTGTAAGCATTCCAACTACTATATTTACAAAAGTTACTAAACTATATGACATCAAGCAATATGAATAAAATAATAAAGCCGTAGTAAATAATACTAAGAAAGTATTAGCATTGTTCGTTAGAATATTCGAGCTACTAATTTCTGGAACATCCGGTACATAGAAAGATATTCCGGGTAAGAACGGTAATGTAAAAGAGAAATGAACCGGAATACCAAGATTTGTTAAATCAAGCCCTATTTTTATTGGTATAAGAGTATCCCAACAGGCTCTAACTACCACTTTTAAAAGCTGCTCAGATAAAACCTGATCTATCAATAAAAAGAAAATCAATAATATTGTCGGCTGCACTACATAGCTAAGCAATGTCGATATCCAATTATCAAATAAACTTTTAGTTTTTTCAAATAACATTAATATTATAAAAAACGGTGCCAATGAAATCATAACAGTTACCCCTATGAATGCAATAACATAACCTATTATAACTTCTAAAATAGCTCTAAAATAAGTAATAAGTGAATAAATGGTTATAATAGCGATAAATGCTAAACCATTATGTATTTGTAATAATTCAATAAATAGTAATCCCCAAATCCTACCGTTAGTATATTTATCAAATATAGGATCAATAAAACCAAAAATATTAGATCTAGAGCTTGTAGCACCTACTACATTAGTTACAAAGAAATCAATACCGTCAGTAAATACACTAAAGAAGTATGTATTAAAGAAGCTCCAACTTTCTTCTCTAATTAAAAAAGCTACTATAGCTATTTTACATATACGTGTTATTACTTCTACAGCAGTCAATTTTAATGCTCCTGTAACGAACATTAGCCCAAATATAGTAACATAAAGGGTTAATGCAGTTTTAGCTAAATTCTGCACTGCAGAATTTTTAACTAACTTAACATAAAAGTTTTGACTAAAAGTTCTAAACTGATCGGTAATAGGTTTAATAGCACCGTTATATATTGTATCAGAAAACCAAGTTGTACCGGTATAATTAGCATAATTTACACTAACTACCCCTTGTATATTACTATTAGGATTTACCACCCTTAACCATAAATATCCATCTTGTGGGGCATCAGTCGCAAAGTTATAATCTACCGGCGTACCACGAACAGATGGATCAGGTAATATACCATCAGACGTTATTAAATATTCTAACTTTATATTTTGTTGATCATCAGGATTAATTGAATTTGCCCCATTACCTATTTCAACAATCATCGAATAACAACCAAAATATAAAAAATTAGCTGACCAATCATTCTTATTTATATAATCTACAAAACTAGCATAATTTGAAAAATTTCGGCTCCAATCACTCATTAAAACTGAATTACTAAACATGTTACTAACTTGCCAATCGCTAGTAAAATCCATAGTACCACCGCTAGTGGCTTGATAATATATAAAGCTACTTTGAGTAATGCCTGAATTTACAAAACTCTGATCTCGTCCCTTAATAACCTGCCCGCCTACTTTAATTATCATCCCTCTACCTTGATCGTAATAGCAAGCAGGGCTAGTATTTATACCGGCATTAGCAGGACAAGCCTTAATTAAGCCCATGAAATACTGTACCGCTCTCGTTATCATAGGCTTACCGACTATTACTCCATTATCGGTATTTTTATACTTTGTAGCAGTACCCGTGCCGCTACATACACTTTTTCTTTCCTCATCTATCATATTACACACCTGCTCTGCAGAAGAGTAAATTATTCTATTATCAAAATCTCCAAGGTTACTTTGAGTATAAAGTGCAGAAGCAGCGAATATCGAGCTATCAAGTTCCTGTGTTAAAATATTATCTACGGTCTTAGAAAGTTTTAGAGTATTAGGGCTAAAAAAATTATCTTTACCAACTAAACTAATATTTACTACATCGCCGGCCTTAACTTCAATTCTCGAATTACCGTTAGAATAGTTAAAATATTTAACAAAATCAGACATTTTAGTAAATGAAAGTGCATCAAGGTTTTTATCAGGCGGTATAGTCCCCGGTGTTTCACTGTTATTGTCTGTAACAAAACGAGGAAATCCTAAAGCTTCAAATTGTAATTTAGAATAATTATAAGTTTTAATGAAAACTTGCGGCATACTAAACCTTGGATCAATTCTATATAATACTAGATATCTTCTAGGTTCAGGAGTAATACCTGAAGTAGACCAATTTATTTTTAACAATTTACCTTTCTGAACAGTATTACCTGTTGATTGCCAAATTCCGGCTTTAGATAAATTAATTCCTATATTACCCTCTTGAAAACTTGTAAATTCAGGCACTTCTAAACAACCGAATAAGCTTTTTAACCCACCAAAACTGGTTGACATCCATGAAAAAGCATCATCGGCTTTAGCTGGCATCGCCATAAACAAAACTAATAAAACTAAACTCTTAAGAATTTTCATAATTTTAAATTGTTATCCAACACGTCATATCGTGGCTTGTCCATAGTATTAAATAGTAAACCCGTCATTGCGAGCAGCTGTATGGCTGCGCGGCAATCTCATGAAATAACTCCTGAGATTGCTTTGTCAATGATTTCATAATTTCCTTGCAATGACGATTTTCGATTCACCCTCTATTGCGGTGTTTCAGGTTTAGGTGGTTCTTCATTTATCTTCTCGCCCCCTTCTTTTGGCGTATTTTTCCTATTTTTCTCAGCCTGATCTAATGTCTTATTGCGTTGTTTTAATCGTCCTTCTGCTCTGCCGGTAATACCTTGTATTGTTTTATCATCCATTCCTATTGAACTTAATGCTTTTTGTCCTGCATCATGAGACATTTTACCACCAATTTCAGTAGCCGAAGGCCCAACAGCACTAGTTAATTTTACTACCATACGTCCTGAAAATTCGACATAACCGTACATACCGTAAGCAATAATAACTAGAGCTACGATATTTTGCATATTGACTCCCATCATACCCGACATATAATCCATTCCCCAAGGGGCAAACCAATTAATACAGAAGATAGGTACATTCAGCAAGGCAATAGGTAAAATAGTACCGATAAACGGAATTTTTATCGGTAAAGCACATTTCCAACACACGCTATAACCTAAAACAAAATCTAGATAAATGGTAAATAGTTGTGTTAGTACTATAATACCTGCCATCATAACTACCGGTTCTATCATATAGCGGATCGTAAACCTCACCCAATTATCAAATAAATACCTAGTAAAATCAAATAATAAGAAACTAATAAATAAAGGGGCTATACCGATTAATATACAAGTTGCCATAAATGCCATAATATAAACGGCAACAGCTCTAAGCGCCGTAATAATTACTATATTAACCGCAATAAAAGTAATTATAAAATATATAATACCGCTAAGCCCAAGAGCAAGAAGTGCAAGTAATTGAGCGATAAAGGTTTGACTAAAAAATATTTTACTCATTACTACATCTAAAAACATGAAAGGATTAGAAATAGTATTAGTAGAAGTAAACAAACTATATCCACTCATATTAGCAATAATTGAGTCTGAAAAATTGGTAATTGCATCAAAAAGATAGTTATTGAAAAATTCAAAGGTATTACCGTTCATAAGTCCACTAACTACCCCGATTTTTGCTACTCTAATTACTAGCTCTTTTTGGTTTATCTTAGCAAAACCAAGCAAAAACATTACTCCGTAAGTCATCACATACAGAATTAAAATTGCTTTAATATAGGTAAAAAAGTTAGTACAGGACGAACTATCATTAGCTTTATAACATACCATATTTTTAAAAATAGAAGTAGCAGCCCCTTGCACTTTAGTTTTAAATAACTGAAGTAACGGATTCATTACTTTAATAGTAAAACTTCCTACTTTTAAGGATGTTGAGAAATGTACTTTATAGCTACCTTCACTATCTTTATAGTCCCTTAAATTATTACCAGGATCATTTAGAATTTTCATCCATATATAACCCGCCTCATTTGCGTTAAAGCTATATTTACCTTCACTATCAACGCTAATTCCTTGAGGTGAATAGGTTTTACCGCTAGTATTCGGGTTTTCCGAAGGCTTTACTATGATGTATTGCACTCGTCCTCGATCATCAAAAGTATCGTTAAAACTATTACCGTTTTCTCTATAGCATTTAGTCTGTTTAATATTTAAAACGTATCCTCCCGTATTCTTACTACTATCTTGTGAGGTAGGAGACCACAGCCTATATTGTAAATAACTTTTTGCAATATTACTGTTAAAAGGTATATTATATATAACTTTATATAAATATTTACCGTCTTTATCTTTATAATCAGGCGGTTGATCTGTATCTGCAACAAATTTAGCAAATGCTAGCTTAGAAGGCAGAGCTTGACTTACAGAACCCGCATCATTCATTTGATATATTAATCCAGTTGGTCCTTTGCCTCCTTTACCGTCCGCCGTATACCAAAATCTCCGCTTCTTTTGAAAATCTCCATCGCTACATATGCCCGAAGTACAATGTACACCTCCAATATAATCTTTATCTTTTGGACTACGATTGCGAACACGATCAGGACATTGATCAACTGGAGGAATATTAACATTATAAGAACATTGAAGGGCTGAATAGTCGATAAATAATTTACCTGTGTTGTCAGACCACGAAAATGTAAAACTCCCATCATCTAGGTAGTTTTCTGGTGCTGGTCTCGTTCTATTAACCCAAGCCATACATTTCGTTGTACATTCTGGTATCTTATCACAATAAGGAACACAGCCCAATGCTCCCCAGTTGCAACCTACTTGCTCATGCCAGGTAGGGCACCTCCATGTGACGTAACAATTCCAATACTGCTCTTTTAACTCGCAAGCATTGACATACTCACCTGAATAAACAGAATATTTTCCACAAATTGGATTATAAGTAGTTTTATTCTCTGAACAATCTTTCGTAACTTCAACACCTTTAAAAGCATCTTTAACTGTCGCATCTGTATTGGCAAAATTAGGAGATACGGAAACTAAAACTCTATCATTGGCGTATAATTCGGCAATATTACGCCATTCATTATTTTTTGCATCCATTATTAGAGAGACAGGTGGATTATGTGTATCGTTAATACGAGGAATCGGGATCATTTGACCGTTATCGTCTAAATTAGATCTAGCCCCTGTACGTTGTAAATTATTTTTCGGTATATAAGCTAAACACAAACTAACCTGACCGACCACTTGTAAATTCACCAGTTGACCGTTTTCTACTAGCACCTGAGTATTTAGCCATTCACCGTAACGAGTAGGATCAGGAACAAGCAGAATCGTGCCATCGGACAACTTCTTAGCAGTGTTTACATAATTAGCATTAGCATTAAGGGTTATAGTACCGGTTATTGAATCCTCTCCTCCTGCCGACGCATATCTCATGTAGCAGCTGTCACCGACTTTTACTGCTCCTATCATACCAAGTGCTGCAAAAATAAAGCAAACTAACGTTGCTACTATAGCAAGTACTCCTAAAACTTTTAATAAGTTACCCTGCATATTCTATCATTTACCTCCACCCGAACCGCTTGCTAAATCCCCGCCTTGCTGCTGTCCCTCTTTACGCTTACCTCCAACACCCGGCTTATCTCCTACCAGCGGCTTACCTTGTGAAGCCATAGCAGCATCCTTAAGGAAAGCTGCTCCTTTCTTTACTAAACCAACGATTTTAGTGGAACTTGCCGTTACTGCATCCATATTAGGACCATTAGTTAAATCAGAAGCAAATCGCCCTATAGATTTAGAGAAGTAATAAAAAATAACCGAAAATACTAATACACATAAAAGTTCTGCTAAAATAGATACAACATCTCTAACAATTGATTTTACTGGAAAAAGTATCAATAAATGCTCTTCCCAACCTTTACCTGCATAATATTCTAACATTTTATATCCAAAACTTTCCTGACATTGATCTGCCCCGCCAACAGGAAGCCTTAACTCAAAAGTACTAAATCTAATATCCCCTTTTTCATAATCATATCTAAGGAATTCACAATTTTTAAATATTGTGGAATCATACATAGTTATTAATAAAGCTATAAAACCTGCTACTACTGTCGGCTGCAATGCACATGAAATACATACTTTTAGCCACCCGTCAAAATAAGCTTTTGTACGAGTAAATAGAGCCATAGGAATGAATATAGGAGAAATATATGTCATAACATAAATAGTAATCATGCAAACTAAATAATGCGTAATAAAATATAAAAGTATAGATAAAAATATTACAGAAAATATTAAACCTGCTGCAAGTATAATAACATTTCCGGCCATAAAGAATCCAAACATAACGGTAAAAAATCTAAGTGCTCCTGCTTTACTTAAATCCTTCGGTCTGGCATTTTTGCCTTCAGGATTAAAATTAGGTATAGGTGTATTATTACCACGGGGACCATTGCCGACCACCTTCCCTAACACTCTATTCTTATCTATATTATAAAGTAAATCCAAGCCAAGATAATAACCTATACGGCAATCAATCGCGTCCCATAAACCGTAAAATTTATAACCGTCCTTATACTTTGAATTATCAAATTGACATAATCCTCTAGAACCTGCTGCATTAAAGATCATCTGTGCAAAGTCCGGTGCTGCTCCTGTCAAAAGAGGTAATCCATATTTTAACATACCGTTTTCTTTTGTCGGCTGACCACCACTAAAATCTAAAGGTCCAAGACCGATAGAAAAATAAGCAACAAATAAGAATTTTATTACAAAAAGAGCTATTTTTTCAGTACTTGCATATTCTGTATTTAGAGCCATATTAAAGGCAAAAAACATAGTATAAAGAATTAATGCCGCACCTATAATTCTCTTTAAATAACCTTGAAACGTAGAAAAAGCAGTAAGATGAGTTATTCTAGAATTGTGATCTTGAGCACTACAACTCTTTCCAACAAAAAATATTTTATTAAGCGTTGCACTTAAACACTGAACTGCAAGACCGGAAAAATTAATTAACGATTGACTATAATTTGCTCCCGTATAGCAACTTTTTCCTATATTACAATTCTCATCCTCAGGAGGAGGTGGAATCGGTGTAGCACTCAAAGATTTACATGCTACCGGCATCGGTCCCCTTGACGTAGGCATAACTAAACATAGATCATTATCCCATTTTTTAACCGTTAAAACGATATTCTTTAATACAGGATTTGCTCCAAGATCAGGATTATTATCGGTACTTAAATCACTAATCTTTTTAGAGTCACCTTCATTTAAAGTATACATGGTGCAAGGGCTACTACTACCTTCTACATTTTTAAAACAAAACGTTATACTAGACGCAACTGAGTTACAATTACCTCTCGGATCTTTCATATCAATATTACGAATTATATAGCCATATGCCGTGTCCATTTCTAAATACCAATCTGAAGTAGTCGGTAAACTAGAACATGATTCTCCAAAGTCGGCAAAGCTAGCTAAGCTTACAGACGTTATACAAACTATAATAAATATCTTTAAGGTTTTAAGAGTTTTCATTAGAACTATTATCTTTTTTTTCTGTTACTACACCGCTTTTTACTAACTCATCCCATGCCTTTTCAGCATTTGCACGTCGTTCTGATATTTCTCCTCCTTCTTGTTCTCTTACTCTTCCTCCTCCGCTTGCTACTAGTTCATTCCATGCTTTTTCTACTTTTACACGTTTATCTCGAATCTCTGCATTTTCCTGTATCTGTTTTACGCCTGTTGGATTATCATGTTCCTTTAAGTTAAAACTATAATCAATTACTCCTGTACCTTTACTTGTGCTGTCAACTTTTTCTTGTGAAGGCGGAGTATTATCAATCTCTTTTTTACTTTCTTGATTATCATCTCTTATGATTTTTCCAACACGTGGTGCAAGTATAGAAATAGAAGTGCTAACTTCACTACTTACAGTTTTTGGGCTAGAAGTTGCTACAGAAGACGAAGCTGTCGGCGTCGACATACCTCCGCTTGTAGCAATATTATCATTTGGTAGTCCGCCTTTCCCTACCTCTAAATCACTTGCTCCCCCACCTTGACCAGCTTTTAAATCACCAACTCCTCCTCTACTTGCTATCTGATCACCCCCCTTAGTTGCAGCACCCGCAGTAGCAAGTACTGCCATAGCTGCCTTAAATATTGCTTGCGGTTTTATAGCAATATTATTAAGAGCTACTCCTTCTGTCATATCTGCAGCAAATTCAGCTAGCTGACTACTAAAATTATACATCAAATACAATGTAAAACATGCCATAACTAACGCAAGCAAAATATTTTTAATTTTCTCAAAAATCACTTTTGGAGACATGAAAAACATTCCGGGCCCTAAAACTACTCCTGATAAAAACTGGAATTTAGCAAGAAATTTATCGGTAGGGGTATTACCCGGTTTACTATCGACAATTTCACTTACACTATCTTTTGTAAAGTTAAATACTGTGGTAATAGGGTTATTTAACATATAACCTAAACTATTTTGACAACTTTCTACGGCATCTTTATCAGGATACTGTGACGTATCATCCCAATCATTATTAATGTAAAATATTAAAACATCCCTCTTAGAAGTAATGCCACCTTGAATTTTGTCTTCTATACTATTGTGAATTAACTTGCTCTTATATTGACATTTACCATAGAAACCATAATCATATACCGAAAACATCGTGATCATAAAAGTAACTACCACCATAGGCTGTAGCAAGAACGAGATCATTAGTTTAACCCAGCTCTCAAAATAATTTCTTGTATATGCGAATAAAAACATAGGTACAAAAAGAGGAGCCAAAATACCGAGTATTACTATAGATATCATACACATAATCGTTGCATTAACCATAAAGGCAGCAACCGAAATCACAAGTAATGGATAAGAAAGAGCGAGTGACACCAACATCATATTACCGGAGATTATCGCCGGAATTAGCAAATAAATATATGGTGGAGCACTAAAACTAAAGAAATCAAAATTTAAAAAATCATGACTGCGATAAGCATTTTCGACAAGTAACGTAGATAATATATCAAGCCCTAAATAATGAGCTACCCTACAATCTAATGCATCCCATAATGCAATATAAGAAACGGTACCGTCATAAGAAAGATTGTTAAATTTACATAAACCGGACGGAGCAGCATTCATAACCCAACTTGCTAAACCGTTTATACCGTTAAGTAAGAAAGGAAACGCCCACTGAATCATGCCGTCTAACCGGTCATACGGAGAACCATTACCAGGGGTTATATTAATTCCTATTGAAAAATAAGTTACGAATATCATTTTCAATATAAAATTTATATACTCACTTTTTGGCGGCACTTCACCTGCAAGTAATAGTTTAAAGCCAAAAAACATAACATATAAAGTTAGAAAAGCCGTAACTATTTTATACATTCCTACTTGAAACTGAAAGAATGCACTATCTTGCCTTGAAATCAAATTAACCACTTGGCTTACATTATCAAAACTACAAACATCTTTACTAATTAGTAATCTAGCAATCATTTGCCTCATACATTCTATAAGAGGAGAAGTCATGACTACTGCAGTTTTTGAAGCATTATAAGCTTTTTGATAACATCCATCACCCGCTGCACTACAGGAAACTAAAGCTAAAGGATCGGTAGGAGTTTTATTTGGATCCTCAATAAAATCCTTATCTGCTACATCCATAAAGCTATTATACATGGATTTTGGAAACGGCTCTTTCATATACTTACAGCCAACGGGAACGTCTCCTGTAAATCCTTTTGTCGATACGCATATTCTATCTTTATCTTGAATAACTTTCCAATATATTACAGGCAAGCCTAAATCAAATGCAAAACCGTCATCACCGGGCTTACCACTATATGGAACATGATATTCCTTTTTTTTATTTGCCCACGCTGTCTTTATATCATCCCAAGGGTCGCTCCCTGTTAAGACGGCTTTAGCAATAGCAAGTGCCGATTCTGCAACAGATTTTGCCCGAGATACAACTAATTTAGCATTATTACATAAAGCAAAGCGTAATTCTGGATTTTTAGGATCAATTCTGTTTTCACGAGTACATTGACCTCCGGGAAAATTCCCAAAGTTACTATCGTTAAATAAATCACTGTCGTTTATTTTAAGCTTTAAAAACGTATTCATGTATAAAACGGGAGAGACAAGATTCATTACCGCAAAAGTAAAGAACGGAGCAACAATACATGTATGAGAAAATTCAGTACGCAGCAAATCGCCTACGCCTTGGGTTTCGCAAGTTAAGCCACTCAAAATATCTACAATGCTATCAAGAGTATCTTTAGCATGAGTTTTAGTAACTATCCCTAAATTTAGGGCAAAGCTTAATACTAATGTTATAAGTATACTACGAGGAAATAATTTCATAACTAGTTACTTGCCTCACATTGTAAAAATGTCATCCCGTGGCTTGTCCACGGGATCTCAGAATACAGTCTGTGAGACAAGATCCCATGGTCAAGCCGTGGGATGACAGACAGGCATTTATAATGTTTTAACTGCTGCATAAAATATAGGTAACCATTTATCCGGATCATTGCCGTATTTCTCTCTAATTTGATCGAGCAATATTACAGTCTCAACTCTACCGGATAAAACACTGATTATGTTATCCATACCATCTAAGCTAACTTTTGCCACTACAGCATCTATTCCTTGTTTTATTAAAAAATAACGTGTAGTAGGGTCGGTAGTTTTAATTAAAATATATTCTCGCTGACTTAACATAAATGCACTACGATAAATATCCGTAGCTTTCAAATTAGGTAAAAAAATCTGCGTAGCTGTTTGTTGAATTAACGTATCACTAATTCTACTTTTTGCAGCATCTTCAACACTCTGCGTAGCAAATATAACAAAAGTATTTAATTTTCTCAACACTTTTAACCAATCTTTGATCTTAGGTGCAAATACCGGATTATCGATTAAAGCCCATGCTTCATCAAGTACTATCATAGTTTTCTGCCCATCTAAAGAGATATTAATACGATGGAAAATATATAGTAATACCGGTGCAAGGCTTACAGGATCTTTAAGTAATTCAGTCATATCAAAACCGAATACTCTTGCTTTTTGTAAATCAATATCATCTATTTCATTGTCAAATATCTTAGCGTGTGAACCTTTACCAACCCACATTGCAATCCTACTTGCCAAACTATTTGGTGTATCAATACCAAGAAATGCTATAACATTACTAAGCCTTCTATCTTGTTTTGCTAATCTAAAATTACCGCTTACCGCTTGAGATAAGATTTTATTATCTTGTGCAGTTAAACTTTCACCGTTAGAAGTTACAAGCACACGAAGCCACTCTAAAATAAACGTTCTATTCTCACTAGTATCTTCAAGCTGTAAAGGATTAAAGTTGCATTTTAAACCCGGATCAATTACTGTATAAACTCCGTTTAAAGCACGTATAAATATTTCTGCTCCTCGATCTTTATCAAAAAAGAACATACGAGGTTTGAATTTTTGTGCTTCAGCACATAAGAAATTCATAAGAACTGTTTTACCGGCACCGGTTGGACCGATAATGAGAGTATGTCCAACATCCCTTACATGGAAATTAAAATAAAACGGTGTACCTGAAGTAGTATCAAGTACTGTGACATATTCTCCCCAATGGTTATCTCTAATTTTACCGAGCGGATAATTATGTTGTGAGGCAAAGCTAGCCATATTAAGAGTATTTATAGTGGATTTACGCACTATATAATCCATATTTCCCGGCAACTGTCCCCAATAGCTAGGTTCCATGTTAACTTTTTCTCTAACCGGCTGAATTCCTGAATTAGAAAGCTCAACTGCTGCCATTGACAATATATCTTCCAAAGCTTTAATATTATTTGCGGAACATAAAAGCGATAAATGATGCTCACCGAAAGCGATATCACCGCTAGTGGCCATATCAAGGGCCGTATTAATTTCAGCAATTTGTGAAGTAGCTTTATCACCGGATTGTATCATTCTATTTTGCTGTAATTGCATTTTACTGATCGCTACTGTTCTATTAACAAAGACAAAGCTTTGCGTCATAACAAATTCAAAAGGCATTTGCAGGAATCCGTCAAAAATTCCTGCTGAAGTATTAGGCCCGTATTCAAGTATACTGATCATTCCAGCATATTTCTTGCCAAGTGGACTTCTTGCTTCAATAGTACGAGAATCAAAAAATAAGCGATGAGTCGGTAAATATTCGTCAATAGTACCACGCGGTAATGCTATAGGCCCCGGTGAATCGCCGCAATTGATTAAAGATGAAAGGAATTCTAAAATTTCACAATAACTACCTGACTGCGTTTGACAAACTCCAAGTAATCTTGCTCCGTAACTTCTGAATGTATTAATCACTCTAGTTGACATTTCTTGAAGATTGTCTTTCATCTCTTTCATGTCGTTTTCCCAAGCGGTTTTATTAGATTTCTGTCTAAGCTTCTTTAGAAAATACTCAACTATAGCAACACCGCCAATATCAGGCTTATATAAAATACTAACATATAATTCATTAAAAAACGACCTAGCCCCAGCATGTTTCTTACGCCATTCTGCACCTAAATAAGTAATAAAATCATTAGGAACTTTTACGGTAGGATCATAAGTAAATTCCGTATCGTCAAATATTACTGCTTTACGTCTTCTAATAGTATGGAAATACATAACGATATTTCCTGAAGCCATATTTTTAAGTAAGGCATTTCTGATATTCTTTTTAATGTCTAGATCTTCATCATCAGCAGTTTCAAAAGAAAATCCATTTATTTTAATAACTTGTAATAAAGAATTATCTTTTGTTAAAATAGTATTACTATCCCAATGACATTTATAAGGAATAAAATGCGAAGTGGGCCTTTCTTGTTTAGACCTTAATTCTTTAGCGGCTCTAGTTCTAAATAATTTCATTACCTCACCTGATTTAACTATTTTGATTTATTTTGTCAGTTATACCTCTTTTTATATCATTCCCGCGTAGGCAGGAATCCAGATTTTTTGTTGTCATCCCGTGGCTACGACCACGGGATTTTGTATCACAGACTGTGTCCTAAGATACTGCGATCAAGGCTCGGTATGACATTAAATGTTACTGGATTCCCGCCTACGCGGGAATGACATAAAACTCAAATATTATACGAATTTGCTCCGTAGTAAAATTTATTAGGACATTGGCTAGTTCTTGACATTTTATTTAAATATAGCTCTATGAATCTCGGTTCTTTAAAACATATAATATAAGCTACCAAATGCAAAGCAGCTGCAATGAATAAAATCATAATGCCATTATTCCAAATAAATACTATCATCGTCATTATCATATTTAATGCAGCAAACTTAATACTTACTCCAAATATCATCGGCGGTCTAGTTAACCCTACAAATAAAAGATCGGATGCTAATGCTCCTGCCATAAAAAACCTCTATTAATTTATATTAATATCAAACATAGTTGACAATATTGAATTCGGTGCTTCACTATTCACAAAATGTACGTAACCATTATTATTTTCAAGGGCATTAACTGCTATCTTAATTAATGCTTCTTCGATGAAATTATTACTATCATCTAACATTGATTTCAACAAGTTAATATCTCGTATTTTTATATTATACGGAAACGTCTCGGATACCTGTAATATCTCATATGGCAATATTAAATGTTCTGCACTTAATGCAGAAGCAATTGTTGCTAACGTTAAGTTAACATTTAATAAATGCGTTTTCTCCTGATCGTCGCTCGCAAACGGTGCTATCACGGGTATAATATTATTATCTGCAAAATTTAATAAAATTTCTGGATTAATCATAATAGGCTCGCTTAAAAAACCAATATTTATAACATCATGATTTACAATTTTTCGGTAAGATAGTTTTGATTTTTTTGCTTGCAGTAAATTAGCATCCTTACCTGAAATACCAACTGCATAACAACCTATACTACTTAACTTTGTTACTATAAGCTTGTTAACGTAACTGGATAAAATTTCCATAATAATAGGATTATTTAGAGAACTATAGTCGCTTATTTTACTAATTTTTTGACTAAAATTTTCATCTATTTGTGATATTAAAGACGAACTTCGTAAATCAATATGATCATGTACTATATATATTTTAGCACCACACATCTCAAGCAATCTAACAGATTCAATAAAAGCCGTAAATAATTTATCGTCAATAATAATAGTAGCAGGTAATTTTAGAACTATTGCTTGATTCTTCAACTCACTACTACACTTTATTATATTCTTAATTATAGCAATGTTATTTAATGAAGAAATACTATCTACCTCTTTATTTTTGAAGTTTGATGCATTTTGCCAAACTAGCTTTAAGTTCTCTTGCACCTTCTTTACTCCTATTGCTTACATACATAACATTACATGAGTAGTTTAAAGTTGCAAGCAAATTCTGTGCTTCATCGTGAAGGTTTTTATGATCCGTAACTTTATCGGATTTTGTGAAAATAATTTGAAATTCTCTTTTATTTGCAAGTAATAGATCAGCTACTTTCTTATCATTTTCTTTTATACCCCTTCTTGAATCAATCAATAAGTTAACTAACCTTAAATTATAACTATTTCGTAAATAATAACTAATTAACACTCCCCACTGCTCTTTGACTGATATAGGAACATTAGCAAAACCATAACCGGGAAGGTCAACTATAATAAGTTTATCTGCAAGGTTAAAGAAATTGATTTGCCTAGTACGCCCTGCAGTATTAGAAACTTTAGCAAGATTTTTATTATTACATATCGTGTTTATTAGGCTTGATTTGCCGACATTTGACTTACCGACAAAAGCAATTTCCGGTAATGAAAAATTGGGGATTTGATTTATATTCATAGCACCGGCTACAAATTTAGCTTGATGACGAAAAAGCTTACTGCCATCAGTGGATTTTGTAGGCACTATTTTCTGAGTAGTCATAATTTGGTTTCGTATAGGAATGGCATCAGCAGACTTCAATAACGCTATAAGTGAGCTAGCATGACATTAAAAAATATGGTAGCGGGGGCTGGATTTGAACCAACGACCTTCAGGTTATGAGCCTGACGAGCTACCGAGCTGCTCCACCCCGCAATAATTGAGAATTGACGATTTATCTGTGTTATATTTTGTTGTTAGTGTCATTCTTGTGTAAATACCGAGTAGTCGTAGACTGCACGGCAACCCAGAAAAAATAATAAAAAAATTCTATAAATCAAAATTGTTTACTGGATTGCTTCGTCAATTGCTATGCAATTTCCTTGCAATGACTATTTGTTATCCACAAACAAAGCCTAGCTAGCTTCTTTCTTACTACCAAAAGAAAGACCTGAGAATCTTTTATTGAAATCACTAACACTTTTGTTCGATTGATTTACTACATTTCCGGAATCTTTATTCCATGCCGGATGCTTTCTAAAATCAACATCCATTAAAATTTCACCTGTAGGATGAGTAGACATTGTTTCAAAGACATCGCTTCCTATTTTAATCAAAAACTTTTTATATTCTGGATGTATACCACTTTTCATAATGATTTTGCTGTTTTAGTCTGAATTATTTTTTTCTTAATAGCTCTAGCGTTACTTGATAAAACATTATCATCGGCTTTTAGAATATATGCATCAAAACCCCCGGCTTTTTCTACTGAACTAATACATCTAGCATTAACCGATAATCTATATTCCCCGGCTGTTATATCACTTGTAAACTTAACCGATCTTAGGTTAGGTTCAAAACGTCTTCTAGTTTTACGCTGAGAATGTGATACATTGTTGCCATATAAAACACCCACACCTGTGAGTTCGCACTTACGAGACATAAGCTAAATACCTTAAAACTTATAAATATACTTCAAGTAAATGAAGAGTCATATACGAAGATCAACTTCAAAAAGAACTAAGAGTTCACACGCCGAGGAGCGGAGCGTATACTTAATACGTGAGCACCGCAGATCTTGTAGAACGACGTAGCCAATTTTGAAGTTCATCCAGTATATACAATAGGTAAAGAATATAACACAATACTCCCCTAGTGTCAAGAGATAATTATTTTGTAGCTAAGTATTAGCTAATGCTTGATTTGTATTAAATAACAGAGTTTTATATAAAAATATAAATTAATTAAACTATTATAAATCTATGCTTATTAATGGGAAGCCAGTGCAAGGTAATATCACCGGACTAATTAAAAAATTAGGCGAGTTGCTTTCAAGTTTTCCTGAATATATTAGTAATCTTACTCCAAAACCATTAAGTACAAAGGAGCAAATTGATTATAATCAAGCAGCTTTTTGTATAATGAAGGATTAAATTATATAGCAAAGATAATCATCTTGTTGCTCTTAAACAACTACAACAAGCTGAACAAATTGCTATAGGTCAAACTGACAGTAATTTTCTTTCCTACTTTCCTATATTAATACTATGATAGGACGTAGCTATCAACAGCTAGGACTGTTTGATAATGCTATTCAACAATTTCAAGATAGCATAGAGAATTCTTTTGAAGCAAAGCAATATTATAATGTCGAAAATTCATACAAAGCATTAGTCACTGCATATCAACCACAAGGAACATTAGCCAAGCTAAAGAATTAATGACAAGATTAGCTTTAGGAGCTATTTATAACACTCAAAACCGTAAAGAAAATTCAATAGCTCAGTATGCATATGCTTACTCATTACAGCAAGGTATAGTTGATTATGAAGCTGTTCGTGTGGAACAGCATAAAGTTGGTTTTTCTGATAAAGAAAAGATAGGCACTGATCACATTCAACAATGCGTTGCTGTAATTTTACATGATCCATTAGCTAAAAAAACTGCATTAGCCCATGTTGACAGGTTTACTGATGCTGGTGCTTTAACACATGATATAATAAGCAACTTTCCTCCTAATACTCAATTAGAAGCTTATTTAGTAGGAGGGCGTGATAGATCTGCAGTATCAATTTCGGTATCAGATGGTAATATTCGTAAAGTAACACAAGAATTAACTAACCACTTTAACGTAAATATAAAATCTGCAGATATAGAAGACAAGGGAGCCCCATTAGGAATTATATTTGATCCAATAACAGGTAATTGTTCGGATAGAGAGGATAAAACAACCGCTGCTAGAAAAGTACATTTAAGTATAGGAAGTAATACTCCTGTACTTTATAAAGCTTTTGATTGCACTAAACATAAAAATATACCTAATCGCTCTTTAAATGAAATCCAACAAAAACATATTATTCAGCAATATTTATTAGGATCTAATCAAAATCCTAATTCTATGGACACATGGCAATCTAATCAAATATCAAGACCACTTACTAAAGTAGCAGAGGAAATTCAAAAAACTAATCCAAAATTAATAAAAAATGTAGTAACTAAAAATATTAGTAATCGAGTTCACGAATTGAATCTCAAGGATCAAGAACAAACAAAAATTGTAAATAATTTAATAGCTAAAACTGATTATTTATTATCTAACAATTTAAATCCGTTGGAAAGTGTACGTTCAGAAATTAATAAAACATTAGCACTTACTCATTCTACCTACCAACAAGATAGTAATATTAAAAAATCCTGGATACAAAAAATGAACCAAAATTCAACTTAACAAGTGATAAGATATTAAAAAAATATAAGTACTAAGACAAAAATAGCTGCACCTAGCTATACTCTTCCCAATAAAAATATTGCTTTACACAAAAATAATCAACAAAGTAAATAAACTATGCAAATTGAAATTAACTCACAAGAATATAAAATTTTTGATATAAATGATGACTTAATAATTTATACTAAAGATTTAAATGAAGAGATTGCCTGTAGTTTCTTTTCCGTAAAATTAAATAAAATAGCATTAGCTAGAAATATTAATTCACAACAGTTAGAGCAATTAATTACTGACTTTAATCAGAATGAATTGATAGAACAAGCTTTAATAAAAGTACGAATAATTGGAGGTAATGATTCGCCTGAATCATCTAAATATTTGGAAGATATTCGTACTACTTTAAATGGTATTGATAATAATACTAATATGATTAATATAATAGGTTTAGATGCATGTAAAAATATACATCCCAATTCTTTTGAATTAGATGGCTATCACGGGGGAGTTAGAATTTTAGATTAATTGTAGAATATTAAATTGATACTATTAGAAGAGAAAATAGCTGAGATGTGGGGCGTCACTAATAGCAATATTTATCTTTATGGTCCATTTAGTAAAGAAATAAAGATAGGTACGATGTATTTATACGTGAAATAGGCACAAGACAAGCCTAACATAGTACCGATAACGATTATACGGAATTTTGCAGGACTAAAAATTAAAATAACTATTCCAAGAATAATTACTATTTTTATTATATCATCTGTCGTATAAGAGCTAGAATTTATAGCATAAACATTTAGATTTATACCTAGAAATATTATTATACATAATAAGTTCTTAAACATTTTATACCTCTATAGGCCCAGTAGTTAATCCATTTATAAATTGTTTTAAATAAGGATTATCACTATTACGCATGTCATCTTTACTACCGTACCATTTAATTTTTCCTTGATAAATCATCGCTACTTCTTTAGCTATTTTTGCGGCACTAATCATATCATGAGTTATAGTAATCGTAGTTGCCTCTAACTCTTCTTGGATTTTTATAATTAATTCGTTGATAACATTTGCCATGATAGGATCAAGCCCTGTGGTCGGTTCATCAAGAAATAAAATCGACGGTGTACTACAAATAGCCCTAGCAAGGGCTACTCTTTTTTGCATTCCTCCCGATAATTCGGCAGGGTAAAGCTCGAGTATTCTAGGAGATAAACCAACGGCATTAAGCTTTGCACCGGCAAGGTCGTTTTTCTCTTTCTTAGATAATTTTTTAGTCTCGAAAGTAATATTATCACGTATATTTAAGGAGTCAAATAATGCTCCGCCTTGGAATAAAAAACCTATACCATCCATAATCTCAAATTTTTGTTTACTTGAGATATCTTGGATTTCTACATTATCAATAAAAATTTTACCTTTATCAGGTTTAATCAATCCTACTATATTTTTAATTAGAACTGATTTGCCACTACCGGAACCACCTAAAATCACTAATGAACTGCCCTTTTTTACATCTAAATCTATTCCGTCTAACACCTTATGATTAGCAAATGATTTATATAATGACCGAATTTTAATTTTAAATTCTTCTACACTCATGCATACCCCAAATAAACAAAAAAACTGTATACTCGTTTAATTTGGAAAACAACTAGCTCTTTTCCAAATTAAACGAGTATACTATACTTTAAAAAATAATTCGGTTATTAAATAATTACTGATTAAGATAAGGATAGAAGAATTCACTACTGCCGAGGTAGTTGCTCTTCCAACTCCCTTAGCCCCTTTACCTGAATAATAGCCGCTATAGCAACTTATTATAGAAATAATAAACCCAAAAACTCCCGCTTTAACAAGACCGGAAATTACGTCAATCGGTTCTAAATACTGAAAAGTACTGGTTAAATAAGCTGCACTATTAAAATCAAGTTTATATACCCCTACCAAATAACCGCCCATAACACCAATTATATCCCCGATGAAAACAAGACAAGGCATTGTAATAATAGCTGTTATTACTCTTGGAAAAACTAAATATTTAATAGGATCGGCAGATAAAGTATATAAAGCATCTACCTGCTCCGTTACTCTCATTGTGGCTATTTCGGCGGCGATTGATGCCCCAACTCTTCCCGCTACCATTAGTCCAGCTAAAACAGGTCCAAGCTCTCTAGTCAGCGACAATACTACTACCGTTGCAATAGAGCTTTCAGCTGAGAAACGGGAAAAACCGATATAGCTCTGTAATGCAAGTACCGCCCCTGAGAAAAAAGTCGTCATTGCAACAACCGGAAGCGAGTGAAACCCGATAAATAATAATTGTCTGATGATTAAACTCAAATATAAAGGCGGTCTTATGATACTGCTAACGGCAGCAAAGCTAAATAGAGAAAAACTACCTACACTTTGTGCAAACTTTACAGTACATTTACCGACCGAATTAGCTATATTGAATAACATTTGTATTTTTTCTATTTAATTTAAGTACGCTATGTCATTTCTGCACAAGCAGGAACCCAGTAACCTCTAATGTCATCCCGCAACTTGATCACGGAATCCAGTCTTTTTTAATGTTTTTCTGGATACCGTGGTCAAGCCATAGTATGACACAGATATCTACCCGATATACTTTCTTTTATATCTACTACCAAGGTTAGTTAATATCTCATACCCGATAGTACCTATAATACTCGCTATTTTATTGGGTGTGCAATAATTTCCGATAATTTCCGCTTCCTGCCCTAGAAAAATCTCGGATGGTGGTAGATCGGTAACATCGATATTTATTAAATCCATTGATACTCGCCCTACTATAGGAACGCTGCGACTGTTAATAAATACTTCGCCTTGATTGCTAAAATTACGACTAAACCCATCAGCATAACCAAGCGGTAACGTTGCAATGACACTATCACGCTTAGTTGTAAAAGTCATATTATAACCGATATGGCTATCTAGTGTCAAATGCTGTAAGTGAATTATAGGAGCTTTTAAGGTTACTGGATTCTTTGTTAAGGGATTAAGACCATATAAGGCGGCCCCTGGTCTTGCTAAATCAAAATGGTAATCCTGTCCTAAAAATATGCCGCCGGAATTAGCAAGGCTTGCTTTGACGTTTGGGAAATATTGTAAATAAGCTTTAAATCTGTTTAATTGTTCTAGATTATAAGGATTATCTATTTCCTCGGATATAGCTAGATGGCTTATAATATATTGTAAATCTAGCCCTTTTAACAAATCACGATCATTAATGAGCTGCTCTATCTCATCAGAGCTTAAGCCAAAACGATTAATCCCCGTATTGAAATGTAAATAACAAGACAATAATCGGTTTTTCAAATTACTAAATTTTTGCCAAATTTCTATTTGTTTTAAGTTATTTAGAACAGGTGTTAAATTATATTCTATCAGCTCTAAAGCATCATGTTCAAAAACGCCGTTAAGAACTAAAATATTAACATCTAATCCTAAAGCATTGCGTAAATTCACTCCTTCTTCACTTGAGGCCACAAAAAAATGCCTACAATTTTCTTCTATTAAAGCTTTAGAAATTTGTACTGCTCCAAGACCATAACCGTTAGCTTTAACGGCAGCACCGACTAATGAGGTTTTGCAAACATCTTGTAATAAAAGGTAATTATTTTTTATTGTAGATAGATTTATTTCTACAGTACACAAGCTCATAGTATATTTATTAACTTTTTTACGATGATAGACAATACGGGTATTATATGAAATTTTGTAGATAAGTCACTTGTTTCTAGTATCCGTGATAAAAATATTGTCTAATAGACCTCTTGCATAACTTGCTGCTAAAAGTAATTTGTACGTCAATCCAGTACTCGCATCCTCACGTGTACTAAAGTGTACGCTGCGGTGCTGCGTTCCGTGTTTCCTACAAATTCCTCTTTATTAGCTTCGTTCTCCAAGAGGTCTATTATCGAATTTTTAGAACCAGCCGGCAGAAAGCACTGCATGAGTTATAAAAGCACTCACCGACAAAGCCGAATGTTCTTTTAAAAATCTTGCTGCTTTTACGATTGTTTCTCCACTATCTATAATATCATCAATTAATATGCAATTTTTGCCCTCTACACTACTTGTTATAATTATTCGATTTGCGCTCCCGCTTTTTTTGCTGCACCTACTAGCAAAAACAACTCAATTAAGCGATCATTAACGGGTTTTGATGTGGATTGTACTATGATTATATCTTCATTATGAAACGATTTTTGAATTTCTACTTTTATTTCGGAATCATTGAAATAGGTAATTTTCGGCTCAATATATTTAATATATAATGCTATAGCTAAATGCGTTGCAAGTAACTTATTACTACTACCTGCTAAGATTTTCATGTGAGTGATTTATGTTGTTTAACGCTATTAGCGAGCGGGCTTTGTTGCGTGGATATCTAATCGTCATTGCGAGCATTCGTAGACTGCGTGGCAATCTCATGCAATAATAACAAACTCTTGAGATTGCTTCGTCAATTGCTATGCACTTTCCTCGCAATGCCGACGAGGTGTCTACGCAACAATACCTCCTCACAATGATGATTTAAGATGACAGTGAAATAAGCTTAAGAACGACTTTCTAATTTTTGTATTAGTGCCTTAAAGCCTTGATTTTTTAAAGTATCGGTAAACTCGTCTTGTTGAGCTCCAATAAGACTTACACCTTCCGTAATTATATCAGAAACTTTAAAAACGTCTTTTCCGTTTCCTTTCATTTCACGTACAAGATATTCTACTTTAATAGGGTCTTGCTCTTTATTACTAATGATATTCATAGCAACCATAAAATCGGTTGAGCTTAAAGGACGAACTCCTACTATTTTAGGCTGTTTGCCTTTATAATCTTTTATTAAATCAGTATAAGATTTAGTAACATATTTAGAGTAAACTTTGATGAATTCCTGAACCTGCCCACCTGATAAAGTTTTTATCCCATTTCTGCCTAATGTATATTTAGCCATCCAATCAAAATCTAGGTTCTGAGACATTAACTCACGTGCTTTAGCAATTTTTACTCGCTCAGATAACTTACTATCGTTTAATATACTAGAAGCTTCATTTACTAAATTAGTAACGTAACTGTTCAAACCGGCAGGCACTTTTTCATTAGAATAAGCGTAAAACGTCATAACTAATAAAAATAAACCTGTAATAATTTTTTGCATATAATCCTCTTTAATTTCATTAATTCTTGGGTTTAGGACATTTAAAATTTTCAGGATATTGAACCGATGCTTCACGAACACGATGTAATGCTGATCTAATAGCCACATAAGGATCGGTAGAATTCTTCATCACATAATCACTAAACGGTAATACAACATATCGATCGTTTATTTTACTAACTGCTAGTACTCCTAAGTCAAAATCATTATGAGTGTAGTACATTAATGGATTAAAAGCATAATTAGTAATTACCGAATCCGTCATATCTCTTGCGTTAGTACTACCGATTATCGGCAATACTAAATAAGGACCTGGGGCAACTCCATAATGTGCTAGGGTACTACCAAAAGTTTGACGATCAGACGGCAAACCTACTTTACCTGCCACGTCAAATAAACCGCCTATGCCAAGCGTCGTGTTAATGAGAAATCGCCAAACGCTTTTCATAGTTTTATCGTAATTTAACTGAAGCCCGTAATTTACCGCCGTAAGCGGTGTATCGACATTACTGACGAAACTATTAATGCGTGCTTTTACGTAATCATTCGTGATGTTCTTATAACCTATCGCTAAAGGACGCAATATTATATAATCTAACACAGAATTAAATACAAACACTTTACGGTTGAATTTTTCATATGGATCATAAACTTCTATGCAACCGTTTTCATTGCTTCCACCATTATAGTTATATATTTCATTATCAACATATTCAAGATCAGCTCTTATCGATAATGAACATAAAATAATGGATAATATAATTAATATTCTCATTGATTTATGCTGTTTTCTTACAAACAATAATACTATATTTATTGCTTTCCGCTAGTATTATTTCTTCCGAAGTTAATATAGTAAAATTATTTTTTTGTAAAAAATTATTTATTTCATTCAAGTTAAAAATAAATTCTTTGCGTTTTACTGAAAATTGTGTCTTCGTCGCATTCGGTAAACAAAGGGCAAAATACCCTTGTTTATTAAGCGATGAGTATATTAAATTAAAATATTCTATTAAATTGTTAGTAAACGATAATCCGCAAAAACTAAAAATAATATCAAATTTATTAGAGTTTTGTTTTAAAAATTCATTGATAGCAATATTATATATTTGATCGTAAATTTTAGTGTTCGGGTAATATGTTTCTTGTAACTTATTCATTAAAGCAGAAACTTCTACACCGGTTAAAGTAAAATGTTCCGGAAAACGTTTTTGTATTTCATAACCTACAAGTCCTATATTACTTCCAAGTTCCAAAATAGAGTAATTATCCGGTAAATCAGATACCTGCTTAAGTGCTTCATTAACAAACCTATACGGAAGATGGATATTTTTATCGTTATTAAAAATAATAGGATAATATTGTGCAGTTAAATCACGATATTTTCCACAAATTTCTTGAGGTATTTCAGTAATATCCTTATAATTTTTCAAAAAATTTATAAATATAGGTTTATATTTTTCATTAGATTTTTCTAAATATTCTATAGCTTGCCTGTAATTATTTTTTAAAAAATAAACCCACCCGAGTTGAGAATATACTTTAGAATCATTAGGATTAAAAAATTTATCGACTAGTTTAAACCTAAGTAATGCATCATTTAAATTACCTCTATATAAATGATCGAGTCCAAGTTGATAATTAGTTTCGGTTAAATGAGAGAATTTATATTTACAATCACTTATATAATTTTTAAATTCTAAAATTTTATTCTTAATAAAATTCGGTACATTTATTATAGTTAAGCAATAATGTTTGATTTTGTCTTTTATTTTACCGAGCATAGTTTAATTACTCAATTAATATTACTTACTATAATAAAGCATATCTTGATAAATTTTTAAATAAAATAATAATTTTACTTGTGAATTAATGGTATTGAAGCTAGGATGTACATGTTATTGTACATCAGTAGGTAGCTCATGAACTCAATTAGCGGCACTTCATTTAGAAAAAACTTAAGCTCTGTACTAAATACCGTAGAAAACGATCATGTCCCTTATCTTATTAAAAGAAAGAATCATAAGAATATTATTCTTTTAACCGAAGAAGAATATGAATCTACAAAAGAAACATTATATTTATAATCTAATCTTGCTAATGCGAATCGAATAAAAAAATCTATCGAACAAGCAAAAAGAGGCGAGTTTGTTAAAGTTAATTTAGATGATTGAGATTGAGTAGACACTAGAAGCAGTGGAGGATTGAGCGTATTGGAAAAAATACGATATTAAAAAAATATGAACGTGTTAAACTTCTAATAAAAAATATCCAAGAAGCACCGGTTACAGGTATAGGTAAGCCTGAACCTTTAAAACATATATTATCAGGTTTATGGTCACGTAGAATTAACCACGAACATAGACTAATATATTCTGTCAATACTAAACAAATTATAATATATAATTGTAGATTTCATTATAAGAATTAATATTTATTTCTTGAAATTACCGATTTTAATATAGCTTTCATTTAATACGGACTCAAATTATGTCAATTATTTCTACGAGGCTAAGTTCTATAAAACCGTCGCCGACCCTTGCAGTTGTTAAAAAAACTTTTGAACTTAAAAAAGCGGGAGTTGATATTATCACACTCGGTGCCGGTGAGCCTGATTTTGATACACCTAACAATATTAAGGAAGCGGCGATTAAAGCGATTAAAGACGGCTTTACTAAATATACTAACGTTGAGGGTATGCCTCTTTTAAAGCAAGCAATAAAAGACAAATTCAAACGTGAAAATAATATAAATTACGAACTTGATGAAATAATAGTAAGCACCGGCGGTAAGCAAGTTATATATAATTTGTTTATGGCATCTTTAGACCAAGGGGATGAGGTAATTATTCCAGCACCCTATTGGGTTTCATATCCTGATATGGTTGCACTTAGCACAGGAACACCTGTTTTTGTAAATTGTGGAATTGAAAATAACTTTAAATTAAGTGCAGAAGCTTTAGAACATTCAATTACGGATAAAACTAAGTGGCTTATTATTAACTCACCTAGTAATCCAACAGGTGCAAGCTATAATTCTGAAGAACTAGAAAATATTGCTAAAGTTTTAAGAAAATATTCACATGTAAACGTAATGTCCGATGATATTTACGAGCATATTACTTTTGATGATTTTAAATTTTATACATTAGCCCAAATAGCACCTGATTTAAAAAAGAGAATATTTACCGTAAACGGAGTATCTAAAGCTTATTCTATGACGGGTTGGCGTATAGGATACGGTGCAGGCTCTAAAGCTTTGATTAAAGCAATGACTATTATTCAGTCGCAAAGTACTTCAAACCCTTGTTCAATAAGTCAAATGGCTGCTATTGAAGCATTAAACGGTCCTCAAGATTATATAAAGCCTAATGCTTTAAATTGTCAAAAAAAGCGTGATCTTGCTTTATCAATTTTGAAAAGAGTAAAATATTTTGAATGCTATAAGCCGGAAGGGGCATTTTACTTATTTGTTAAATGCGATAAAATATTTGGGCATAAAACTAAATTAGGAACAATTATTGCAAATAGTAATGATCTTGCCGAATATTTACTTGAAGAAGCAAAAGTTGCCGTAGTACCTGGTATCGCTTTCGGCTTAGAGGGATATTTTAGAATCTCTTATGCTACTTCTATGGAAGAGCTAGAAAAAGCTTGTATTAGAATTGAGAGAACAATCGATGTCATTCCTGCTTAAAGCTTTGCATGGATACCAAATCGTCATTGCGAGCAGCCATAGGCTGTGTGACAATCTCGTCCAATATCCTGAGATTGCTTCGTCACTTACTTCGTAATTTCCTCGCAATGACGGAAAAGTTTAAAAGCCACCTAAACCAACAAAAAAATAATGCGGAAAGTTTTTAAAAAATTTTTAAAAAATAATAAATATGCACTTAGTATAATTACTATTTTACTATATTGGTATTTGCGTTTTGTTTACTTTACTTCAAAGCAGAAATTTATATTTTACGATAACGGCAATAAGGAAAAATTCCTAAACGAACAAGGGGTAATCTTTGCATTTTGGCATAATATGCTTGCCTTAAGTCCGTCTATGTTTATAGGACATAGAAATATCTATGCTTTAATATCACCGCATTTAGACGGAAAAATTTTAAACGATCTAGTAGGAAAATTCGGTTGCAGAGTGATAGTAGGTTCCACTAATAAAAATCCAATTGGAGCTTTACGTAATATTATAGGTAAATTATCTCAAGGTGCAAATATAATAGTCACGCCGGACGGTCCTAAAGGACCGGTATATAAAGTAAATAGCGGTATTACCGAAATTGCCTATAGATATAACACAAAACTTATTACTATAGTCAGCTCCACTTCTAGATGTTTCAGATTAAAAAGTTGGGATAAATTAATAATACCCCTACCGTTTGGTACCATTAAAATCATAGTTGGCTCGCCTTTAGAACTCACAAATGATAAAATACAAAACCATATAAGCCTTGAAAAACAATTAGCAAGCTTAACAGAAAGTTTAAAGAAATGATGTTATTATATTATGCTTTAAGCTTTATATTATTACCTGTTTATTTTATCATAATTCTTATACGTGTATTAATAGGTAAAGAAGATATAAGACGCATCCAAGAGCGTTTTGCTATTGGCAAACACAGACAAGACTATTCATTAGACTTCGTGCAAACGTCCGCTAATAAAGAGGAATTTAAAGGAGCCACTTCACTGCGAACCACAGCGTATACACTAATACGTGAGGATGGAGGGTTAGGATCGACGTATAAATTACCTTTAGAAGCAAGTTATGCACGAAGGCTGATATGGATTAATGCAGCAAGCATTGGCGAGTCTATGGTAGCTTTAACATTAATACATAATATAAGTAAACGTTACCCTGACGTTCGTTTTCTAGTAACTTCTTGGACTAACAGCTCCGCTAAAATATTAACTGCCAAATTACCTAAAATAGCAGTTCACCAATTTTTACCGATAGATAATATTATTTTTACTCGAAAATTTTTAAGAAATTGGCAACCTGATTTAGGCATTTTTATAGAATCGGAATTATGGCCGTGTATTATTAATGAGGGAGCAAAGCAGTGTAAATTACTACTAGTTAATGCTCGTATTTCTGATAAATCGTTTAAAGCTTGGCTACAAAGAAAAAGCTTTTTTCAGCTTATTCTCAAAAATTGCAGTAAAATTATCGTGCAAAGCGAACGTGACTTACAAAAATTCAATGAACTTGGCGTATCAGATGCAGTGAATTTAGGCAATATTAAATTTGCCAACGCAAAACTTCCGGTTAATCAAGAAGAGTTATCAAAATTAAGCTTACATTTAGACAATAAGCGAGTCGTGCTATTTTCCAGCACTCACCCCGAAGATGAAGAGGTGATTTTGCCTATAATCAAAAACCTAAAAGAGCAGTTTTTAGACTGCTATATTATCTTAATTCCAAGACATCCTGAGCGAGTTAAATCAATTATCGATAATTGTAAGTCACACAATTTATCAGCTACCGCTAAGTCGCAAAATGATTTACCTGTTTTAAGCGATGATCTTTATATAGTTGATAGGTTCGGTGAAATGGGACTATTTTTTTCTGTAGCTACAATTTCTTTTATCGGCGGTTCTTTTAAACAAGGCGGGCATAATATTTTAGAAGCAGCATATTTCTCTAATTGTATTATATTCGGTCCCGATATGAGCAAAAACACCGATATCGCTAAAGGCGTACTGCAAAATGAAGCAGCTATCCAAATCAAAAACGGTGAAGATTTACTAACTAAACTAACATATCTACTCAGGTCTAATAATGCTCTAGAACTTACAGCTTATCGCGAAAATGCTTTAAAATTTATTAAGGACAACCAAAAAGTCCTAGATGAATATTTAAAAGTAATTACGAAGTTTCTTTGATGGAATTTAATTAAAAACTCTTATTCTCCTAAAAGCTCTATAGTAAATTCAGGATCTACATGACTGATTTCTATACTTCCGTTATTTTCTAGTATTTTCTTATTCAAATACCTATAATACCCACTACTTATAGGCAAAGAACATAATTCACCTTTATAAACGGTTAAGGCCGGATACCATTGGTTATGAAAAATTATAGGTGGGTTTGGCAACGATAACTTATTTAATTTTCTGTCTCTACCGTAATGTATCTTTAAAAAAGCAGGATCTACTTTAGGCATGTTTGCCCCATTAGAATATTTTAAAATTAGCGAAATATCAAAAGTTTCTCCTATATCTTCTGTAGTATCAGGGACAATCTCATGCTTCTAAATTCTTTAATCTTAACTATACGCTTGTTATTTAATCTTAATGTTAAGAAAGCTTCAATTGTCTCTTCCAACATAATACCACACTTATAACCGTTTTCGGTTTTAAATGCTTTTTGAACAACTTTACGCTTAGTAGGTTTAGAAAATATAAATTTTTCCTTACCGGTACTATTAAAAATCACTTCCTGGACCGACGACTTCTATTGTACCGATTGTCACTTTATAAGCGTTTGAAAGGATTTTAGCTCCAATCTTTGCACTATCTACCAGTTTTTTTCCGTATATTTTAGCCTTTTCTCTTTTAGAGGTAGGAGTATTAGGGGGAGTTTGCTCTAAAGGATCTACACGATTAGTTGTCATCGACTGAGTGGGAGTACTCGTATTACCTCGAGACGAAGGATGCTTTGTTATATAAGTTATTTTACTTTCGGCATCAGTACCGAGTACTGCTATTTGTCCACTTTCTATCTTATAGGCGTATAATTTTACTTCCTGTGACGGTAACTTTTACTGCCCCTTCTACTGCTTTATAACATGCATAACCAGCACATACTATAATAACTTCAAGCAATTCAGCATTATTATCACTATAATTAGCTTGTCTCCTACGATGCTCTTCGGCAGCATAAATTTGTGCAGCATATTCCTCTTTTGTCCTTGACATAAAATGCTCTTCATTTAAACTAATAATAACAATTATTGTAAGATTTTCTATGATTAAGTCAATATAAATCTTTTATTATAAAGTAAAAAACCGAAAATTATTTATTAATAGATAGTTGATTGTAGTTAGAAAGATATTATAAATACGAGTTTAGAATAAGCACTTATCCTAAATTCGCCTTTGGTTGCTTTGAAAAGGTGTGAGTGAGTATTCACAAGTTTTTTACTGTCACCTAGTTCAATTGACCACGGGAAGGTATTATTGCGTGGATAGAAAAACGTATTCGGTGTCATACCGTGGTTAAACCACGGTATTCATAAAAATAACTAGTATTAGGTGTTTTTATATTTTTACTGGATCCCGCGATCCAAGTCGCGGGATGACAGGATAGAATTGTGTCTGCACAACAACGTATGCTCGCAATGACGATTTGGTATCCACGCGGGAATGACATTGAAGCTATGAAACAAGCCCATTAACCTTGCGTAATGGCAGCTACTTCATCGGCAAAGTTTTTTTCTTCCTGTTCTATACCTTCACCAAGTTCGTATCTAATAAATTTGGCAATTTTAATTTCTGCACCGAGTTCTTTTTCAGCATTTTTAATTACTTCCGCAACGGTAAGTTTAGGTTCAAATAAGAAATTTTGCTGAAGTAATACAACTTCCGAGAAGAATTTACGTATTCTACCTTCTACCATTTTTGCTATAATATTATCAGGTTTTCCTTCTTCTTTAGATTTTTCAAAAAATACTTTTCTCTCACGCTCTACGAGTGCTTGATCCAAGCTTGAATCATCTATACTTTGCGGGTTATTTCCTGCTACATGAACAGCAATTTGTTTAGCTAAAGCTTCTAGTTTTGCTTTATCTTTTGCGTTAGATGCAAGACCTACTAATACGGAAATTTTTCCTAAATTCGGTACAACTTCATTATGCACGTACGAACCGATTGCTCCTTCAGATATCTCTAATATATCCATACGACGTAATGTTAAATTTTCACCGATTGTAGCGATATTTTCTATAATTTCTTCTTCAACTGATTTACCGCTTTGCATTTTAAATGTCTTTAGCGTGTCTATAGTTTTTGCAATTACTGCAAGATTTGCAATATCCTTAACTAGATCCTGAAACTGCTCATTTCTAGCAACAAAATCCGTTTCGGAATTTACTTCAATTACCACTCCGGTAAGCCCATCAACTTTTGCAGCCGTTAAACCTTCAGAAGCAATGCGTCCGGCTTTCTTTGCAGCAGCAGCTAAACCTTTCTTACGAAGAAAATCAATAGCTTCTTCAAAATTACCGCTGGTTTCTATTAATGCTTTTTTGCAATCCATCATACCTGCACCGGTTTTTTCTCTTAATTCTTTAACTGCTACAGCACTTATATTTATTTCACTCATAGCTTACTTTCTCCTTAATTATTATATTTGGCTTGGGTTGTAGCTCGAAGAACGACCCCGGTGTCACCCCGTGACTTGCTCCTAGGGTCTATAAAAACAATTTAAAATACTAATATTATTAGTATTTTTAAGCTGGATCCTGCGATCAAGTCGCGGGATGACAATGGGAAATCCAATCCATGCAACAACACTTATGCATTATCAGAATTTTTATTTTCATCGGCATCATTTAATGCTTGCTCAAATTCTGTATTTGTCTCTTCATCAATATTTTTCGTTTTAGAGAATTTGTTAGCTTGTTTTAATTTAGAAACATTTTTAGAAGTTAACCCCTTATCTGTATGCTCTTGCATAGCACCCATATCAACTCCTGAAGCTTTCATTGATTCTTCAAGTCCTTGTAATGCCGCATCTGCAAATAAACTACAATAAAGTCTTATTGATCTTATAGAATCATCATTACCCGGAATCGGATAATCTACATTATCAGGATTAGAATTAGTATCAACTACTGCAACTATAGGAACATTAAGCTTTACCGCTTCATTAATTGCGATATGCTCTTTATTAGTGTCAATAACTACTAGAAGATCAGGTTTAGAATTAAGATTTCTAATACCGGCAAGAGATAGAAGTAATTTATCTTTCTTACGGCTCATATCGAGTATCTCTTTCTTAGTATAACCCATAAGTGCTTCTTCGTTTTCTAAGGTTTTGTCTAACTTATTTAGCTTTTCTATTGAACCCGCAATAGTTTTCCAGTTAGTTAGCATACCACCAAGCCATCTATGATTTACGTAATACTGCCCGCATTTTTCGGCATATTCCGCTATAATATCACTTGCCTGTATTTTAGTACTTACAAATAATATTTTACCGTCTTTTTTTACAGTTTCATATATTGCATTCAAAGCAACGCTCATTAAAGCGACACTTTGTCTTAAATCGATTATATGAACATCATCACGTTCACCATATATATAAGATGCCATTTTAGGATTCCAGCGTGAGGTCTTGTGACCGAAATGCACGCCCGCATCTAATAATGCTTTAATGTTAACAGATGGTATTTTTGACATTTTTAAATTCTCCTAATTGTTAGTTTATACCTCCGTAAGATGTCCATTCTAATGAACTAACATATATCTTACGTGTGAATTTTTTGCTTAAGTTTTGGATAATCGTCATTGCGAGCAGCCGTAGACTGCGTAACAATCTCATCAAATACCCTGTGAGATTGCTTCGTCAATTATTACATAATTTCCTCGCAATGACGACTTACAAGCCCATAAATTATATACGCATATTGCGTAATTTACAAGCTTTTATTCTTTTCGCCAAATAGTAGTACCATCAGGTTGATCTTCTAGAATTATTTTTTCCTCTAATAACTGGTTACGAATTTGATCGGCTAATAACCAATTTTTTTGTTTTTTTGCTTCCAAACGCTTATTTACAAGCTCATTTATATAGAGTTCATCCACACCACTATTAAACCACTCGTGTGGAGTCTTATTCATTAAACCAATAAAATTAGCACAAGTAATAATAGCAGAGGCGTTAAGCTGCCTTTCTTCTTTAGTTTTAGAAATAAAAACACCTTTAGCGTAGTCATTAATGATTTTAACGGCAAGCGGCGTATTCATATCATCAAGTAAGCTTTGCATGAAATCATGAGGTAAATCTATTTTCTGCACATTAATATTTTCTATAGCTCTATACCAATAATCTAAAGTTTTCTTAGCATCTTCTATAGCTTTATCATTATAATCAAGAGGACGCCTATAGTGACTACTTAATAAAAATAACCTTACTACTTCTCCTTGAATTTGTTTATCCATTAAATCCCTTACAGTAATAAAATTACCAAGAGATTTACTCATTTTCTCACCGTTAACCGTTAGAAACCCATTATGTACCCAATATTTAGCATAGGTAGAACTTGGAAAAGCACATCTACTTTGAGCAATCTCATTGGTATGATGCGGAAAGATTAAATCTGCTCCGCCGCCGTGAATATCAAAATTCTCACCTAAATATTTGTAGCTCATGGCTGAACATTCAATATGCCATCCAGGACGACCAAGTCCCCAGGGGCTTTCAAAATTCATATTTGCTGATTCATTTTGCTTTGCCGGTTTCCATAATACAAAATCTTGTGGATTTTTTTTGGTTTTACTATTTTCTACATGCACTCCCTCAAACATTTCTTCTAAATTTCGGTTAGATAATTCCGTATAATTTGGTGCTGATAAAACATTAAAATAAACATGATTATCAGCAATATATGCGTGATCTTTTGCTATTAAGCGTTCTATTATTGTGATCATTACATCAATATGCTTTGTAGCTTTCGGCTCAATACTAGGTAGCATACAACCTAAATATGCCATATTTTTATGAAACTCTTTCGTAACTTTATCAGTCAACTCATCAATAGTAACACCAAGTAGTGCAGCTCTATCGATAATTTTATCGTCAACATCCGTAATGTTACGTACATATTTTACTGCCTTCTCACCAAATATTTTTATAACTATACGATAAAGTAAATCATATACTACTCCCGACCTACTATTGCCTATATGAGGATTATAATAAACAGTCGGTCCACATACATACATTTTTACGTTAGCTTGATCTTGAGGATTAAAAACCTCTTTAGTACGACTAAGAGTGTTATATAAGCGAAATTGAATTTGCATATTTTATATTTACCAAAAACTGAAGTACATTTCTTTCAAAATCAGTATTACATACTCCTTTTGAAAAAAGTTTAAAATTCGGAGTATACATTAGCTTGTGATATATTAAACACATTTTGGCTAAAAAATTCATTGGTTAACAAAAATTAGTAATTAATAGTTCACATAAGTTAACAAAAATTATATGATTCGCCTCGTTTGTATTGAAAAAATAATAACTAATCGAGGTTTGAATGAATTTACAAAATTCCCACTCAAAAAAATATGTTTTAACTTTTTTCATGTCAACATGTTTGTTGACTAGTAGCTTTTTAAGTACAAGTGCTAAAGCGGCAAGCTTTAAAGATTTAGTGAGTAAAACCCCGGCATGGGAAAAGCACAATTCAACACAGCAACAAAATATTTGGAAAGATTTGACTCCAACTGAAAAAATCAAAAAATGGCAAGAAGCAGCTTTAGTTCCTAGTTTTACTCAAGCACAAAATGATCTAGGAATAAAGTATAAGGAAACAGATTTATCAAGTTTTTTAGATAATACTAGACATAAAGCAAGACAAACAAGAGCTGAAATTTTATTATACATCGCAAGAATAAAACAACAGGATTTTGATACAAAAAAACAAGAATATATTAATCAAGGTGTAGTTCCTACAGATATAGAAGCAGCAACAAATCTTGGAATAAGTTATGACCCTAGCAAAATAGACCATAATGTAGAACACGATCAAAAGGTACGTCGTGCAGAAAAAGACAAAAAAGCAGTAATCGAACTATATATCAGTTCAATAAACAGAGATATTAAATACAAACATTATGTTGATAATGATATTATCCCTGAAATGCAAGAAGTAAGGACTGCTCTTAACATGAATAAAGATGATGCACAATCTTTTGTTGCTTCAATAAGAACTGAAATTATGGAAAACGCAAAGGGACAATATATAGCCGATAGCCATATTCCTACAGAAAAAGAGTTAAAACAGAAGTTTGGTATATCTCGTGATGATAATAGAGACGGCTATATTAAGTCAATAAGACTTAAAGTTATGGAAAACGCAAAGGGACAATATATAGCCGATAGCCATATTCCTACAGAAAAAGAGCTAGAGCAGAAATTTGGTGTTGATAAAGGTGAGGCAACAAATTATATCGCATCAATAGCAACTCAGATGATGCTTGATAAAAAATCGTACTATATAGATAATAATATTATCCCTAACACTGACGAATTAATGAATGAATTTAATATAGGACCAGTAAAAGCAACTTCTTATATAAACCAAATAATAGCCGGAATAGAAGCAAACCAGTTTCTAAACAACAATAATACTACTAAACCATCTACCGGATGCTCTCAAAAAAAGAGCGGAAGCAAAAACGACCATTGGTATATGTCAAATCAAAATACAGGAACATCTTCACGGATTTTCACAGGTAGAGAAAAGAAACAACGATATTTTTTTGATCCTATAAGTACTTTTAAAACTCACTTTAATACTAAAGCAAGTAAGGGTAATTTAACGCAGTCTCAACACAATATAAATAGAATAATACAACAAGAAGAAAATATTGAAGAATTTAAAAATCTTATTAAAACAGATCCTATAGCAGCATTAACTCTTCGAATAGATAGTAGTGATAAACAAGAAGCAGTAAGGACTATCTTAAGTGATTTTAATGATGATACTATTCAAAGGGTATTATTTAGTAATGATAAGGGACAATTAGATTTCAAGACCAATATTGACGTTAAAAATAGACCTATTTTACAAGAATTATTAGCAAATAGTTCTTCTGAAGAAAAAACTAAATTTGCTGAAAGAATTCAAGACTATGCAACACGAAATATATCTAATAGTCAATTTGAAGAAAAGGCACGATTAGATCTTATCAAACTAGCAGCAAGTAAAGATAAGAGTTCAGTAGAAAACTTTTTAACTCTGCAATTAGAGTTAAAAAACAGAATGCAACCCTATATTGTAAACAGCGTCTATATTTTAACACCAGAAATAGTAAAAGAAATAAATATAGAACTAAAAAATAAAGGGCTAATAAGAGATAGTTTAACTAAAGACTATATGATTAAACTAGCCAAAGAAGTAAATAACCACACATTAAATTCAGTAATTAAAGTAATATTATCTGATAGTAACATACTCAGCAATGAAACCAATAAAATTTTAGGGTTAGCAGTAGGTAATAATGCAAATAATTTAGAACAAACACAAAGCGGCATTTCGAATCCACCACCTCTACCGCTCAATGGGGGTATTCCAAATCCACCTCCTCTACCGCTAAACGGAAGTATGTCACCACCACCGTCCTTACATTCTCAAGGCTTTAGTAGCAACTCTAAACATTTTGATTTAAATCAGTTACAAACAGAATATCCTCACATACATTCATTATATATTCAGTTTACTCACAATACTACTGTTCAATCAAAAGCACTACTTCAACCTACAGTTTCTAGCGCAACCAGTACAGGCAGAAGCACGCCAGAGACAGCTTATGCCAAACTATATGCAGAATATAGAACTGAGACAGGAGGTACAAAAGCTAATGATTTACAAGATCAGCTTATAAAAAGACAAGCTGATCTTACAAATGTTATACGTCAAATATTAACAGAATCATACGCCAACCAAGGAGCTGACGAGAAAACTCTTGTAAATTTATTTAGCATTTCAACCCCTGAAATCGCAGAAAAAGCTAAAGAAGCTTTTAACACCCTTGCTCAAGACCAGTATATAAAAGATATAACCGAAAATGGTAAGAAAACAATAACAAGCGAAGAGATAATTAAAAATCTTTTCAATGAAGATACTGATGATGCAGTAAAACGTATTTTATTATCGTCATGTAAAATATCTGAAGAATTAAAGAAACCTATTAAACTTGAATTCAATAAATCAGCATTGATTAGAGAGTTACAGGGCAAACAAAATCCGTTTGAACAATTAGAATTTGCCTATATTAATGCAAAAAACTTCGATCAAGATATATTTAGCAATAGAGTCGACGAGTTAATTAACAACCCTAATATATTAACTATAGTACAACAAGCTACTTTTTTAATAACAGAAGATACAAACTTAAGAAAAACAATTAATTCTGATCAAGCACAGGCTAAACTTGATGATTTAAGAACAGCTATTTTAAGCACAATAAAATTTGAAGAATTAATTACAGCAAATTTACCTCAACATGATTTGATTGCTATAGTAAAGGAAAAAGACCCCGCATTATTACAAGAGTTTTTAAAAGCTACTACTCTCAAACTAACAGGTAATAATAATTTAGATCAATTAAGATTAGCTTTGCCTTCATTTACAGACATGAGCAATGAACAAATAAGAATTCTTACTAATAAATTAAAGATGCCTATAATATTAAAAGCTATTCAAGAGTGCTCGCAAGAAAAAGCTAAACAACACATCCATACCGGAAACATGCCACCACCACCACCGCCACTGCCTAATGCACAAGATTTGGAATTAGCTTATCTAACAAGTTTAGGGATTACTAAATTCAATGCAAATACATCTACTTTTAAAACAACTCCAAAAACTTATCACTTTAGCTCCGATATAGCTTTAAGATATAAAGAATTTACTTTATCAGGACCAAAATCAGCAGGATATAAAGCAAAATACTCCGATGCCGATTTATTGCAAAAAGCTATAGTGGAATCAGTAGCATTTGAGCATTCAAAAAATTTATCTAAAGCTCATCAAACTAATAAGTATTTTGAACAAATCCAAGAAGCAGTCGACACTATGCACCCTCGCTTTATAGGTCCTAGAACTGAAATAGGACAACAAATACATAATATTTATACTTCTAAACTTTTGGAATTAACAAAAGATAAAGAATTTATTAAATATGTTGAAGATAATATTATACTTAGCAAAAAATTAACGGAGGCGTTTACTTCCGCTGACTCTGATTTTATAGATTCTAGAACTGAAATAGGACAACAAATACATAATATTTATATACAGCAATTGACAAAATATCCAGAGGAAGCGGTAAAAGAGGCATTTAATACTGCTCACCCTGATTTTATAGGTCCTAGAACTGAAATAGGGCAAGAAGTACATAATATTTATAAATCTCAACTTTTAGAGTTAGCAAAAGACAAAGAATTGTTTCGATTTGTTCAACAAGTACTAGTAGAGTCGGCTGAACTAGAACAAAAATATGGTAGTGATATTCAATCAGAAAATAGTAACGATGAAAAGAAAGTAGGGCGTTTAGATCAGACAAAATTACGATTATTCCAACAAGAAAACGAAGCTACAAATGACGAATCCTCAACAAAGGATGATACACAACCTGAAGATAGCAATAAAAAGTCAGAGCAATCTGATTCAAAAACCGCTTTATCACCGAGATTATTGAGTTCTAACAATAGCAAAAATGATAAATCATCAGATTACAAAAAATCACTTCTAGCATTAAGATCTAGTGATGAAGACGATAAAACTGATGAAGAAGAATTAGAAGAAAGCAATAGCACCACTGACGAAGAATTAAAACAAGATATAGTTTTAGAAAGCGAAGATAAAGCTATCGATGTGTCATTTAAAACTGAAGCAATTACAGAACAAGATGAGGTGACACAGAGACAACAGGTATCTGATGATACTAGTGGGAAAGTAGCAATATTAGTTCAGGCGACTTCAACTCTTCACAAACCTGTTCACTATAATATAAATGATAGATTAACGGTTGCTGCAATAGGGGCCGGTGATGAAGAAACTAGTATAAACAGAGGGGTATGGATTAGCGGCTTATACGGCATCAACAAACAAAGAATTTGGAAGAATATTCCAAAATATCAAAATCGTACAACCGGCATAACCATCGGGACTGATGCTGAATTCATCAATAGTCATGATGTTATAGGAATAGCTTATAGCCGTTTGGCATCCCAAATTAAATATAATAAAAAACTAGGGAAAACAGCAGTTAACGGTCATCTTTTAAGCATTTACAGTCTAAAAGAACTAATTAAAGGTTTCTCATTGCAGACTATAACATCTTACGGCCATAATTATATTAAGAATAGATCTAAAAATATTAATAATATAATTGGAAAATATCAAAACAATAATTTAAGTTTTCAAACTTTATTAAATTATAAATATCGTACAAAATACGATTTACATTTTATTCCTAATATCGGTTTTCAATATGATTATTCAAGAGCTAGCAACTATAAAGAGTATAATGTAGATATAGAAAATCTCATGATTCAAAAGAAATCAAATCAATTATTTGAAAGTAGCCTTGGCGGTAAAATAGTGTTTAAGCCTATAGTGACCACAAACAATATAGTATTAACACCAAGTTTGTATGGTAATATTGAGCATCACTTCAATAATAAAAATACAAAAGTTAATGCAAAAGCAACTTTTAAAGGACAAACATTACAAGAAACAATTATTACACTAAAACAACCTAAGCTTGGATATAATATCGGTAGTAATATACTTATGAGTAGCAAAAATATCAATGTTCTACTTGAGTATAATTATTATACGCATAGAAAGTATCAAAGCCATCAAGGACTTATGAAACTAAAAGTCAATTTGTAAATCACCAATAGAAAATTTAAATAAGGATAAGCTTTTCCTAAGAGCTTATCCTTTCTTAATGAATAAACTTATTAACCTAGTAAAAAATAGTTTAAATGAATAGCTATTAAGTACAAGACGACCTAATTGGTCAAAAGGAAAAATATTAAATAAGCTCATAATCCTAATTACAATAAAAGTATCGATAAATAAAGAAATTGCCGTACTAAAATTATTTCTGATCCATAAATAGATATTAATATCAACAAGTTGAGCTATATAACAGGCAAAAGTTGATACTAAAAAAGATATTAGTAGCTTCCAATTTATCCATGAGACTTATTATTAAAACTACTATTATATTAAAAATAATAGCAAGCTTTACACAAAAATTGGCTCTTTCTTTATCGTAAAACTCAGCTATTAAATCCGTTAATAAAAAAGTTAACGGGTAAAAAATTGCTCCTATAGATAATTCAAGAATATAAAAATTAAAAATATTAAGGTAAACAAATTTTTGCTATATTAAGTTTCCTACTATAATAAGGACTGTAAAAAACGTATATAAAATGATATAAATTTTTTCTTTTATATTAAATTCTATAGACATTTCTAAAATTATTTTAGGTGCAAAAACATTGCTGTACTCTAATAATATATATTGGGAGTTCTGAAAACTATACTAAATTCTCTGATGTCATGCCATTGATCCATAGGTGTTGTTACATGACTCCTGTTATGTCATTCCCACAAAAGCAGGAATCCAGTACTTTTATCTGTCACCCCATGTTCAAGCCACGGGGTGACACAGTGGATTTGACCGATCCACGCAACAACACCAACAAAGGTAGACAATGATAAGTATGAGAGATATTACTAAGATAAAGCTGTAACTATTTAGCTATAGGTAAACTATTTTCTGCTTGATTTTCTTCAATTTCATTAATCTTAGAAACTAAATCAGATTTCTTTTTTGAGGAAAGGTTAGAAAGTACTATTGCATTTATTAAAAATAATGTTGTAAGTATTATAGTGCTTTTAGTAAGAAAATTACCGACTGTTTTAGCACTGACTACTCCCATATTATTACCACCGCTTATACTACTAATTCCATCCGATCCGCTACGCTGCATCAGAATAACTATAATTAGCAATATTGCAATAGTAATATGTACAAAAAGAAGAATGTCTATCATATAATAAAATAATCGTTACCGTATTTTAAATGTAAATCATACATTAGTTTTATATTATTTGCAACTTAGCTTTATAAAATAAACATAATACTATAATAGTATCTGACAGAAACTAGACTAAAATCAGCATATGAATTTTTTAAGAAAGGTTAAAAACTCATAAAGCTTAGGATGTGTGGTGGTGCTACTAGGGGGAATCGAACCCCCGACCTCTTCATTACCAATGAAGTGCTCTACCCCTGAGCTATAGTAGCAAGATTATTTCAAACCCTTTTTGCCACATATTTGTCATTAAATCAAGAAAAATTTTGGAAATTCGTCTACTCTTTACAAAAAAGCTCTTATTCGATCTCTTCATTCGCTCCACTTATATGTACCCCATCATAAGATGCTAATGTAGTTTCATTAGCATGCATCCCAAATTCTTTCTGTAAATAATCACTTAAAATCTTTATTGTTTTTTCTTTGGTTTGACATACTAATATCATTTTATTATCTTGTACTAACTTGTGTAATTTGGGTATCTCTTCTGCAGTAACAAGCCTCATTGCCAAACAACCATTTTCTTCTTATTGTAGAAGGTCAGCCGTTACACTCGTAGTAACTCTATGACATGTACCGAATAAGTCTAGATCTATCCTTGAAATTGCTCCGTCACTAGTTACTGCTTTAAAAGTTCTGGAATGATTGATGTATCCTCAGAGATACTGGCAAAGACTAATCCCTTTGCAGTTATTTTATGTTCACAAACATCGCCATAGTAATAACTCTTAGGTTTAAAGACTACAATTTTGTTATTAAATTCAACTAGGTTTGCAGGTTTTGTAATTTTTTTCATATTTTATCTAAACTTCTATTTTTGTAAAAAGATAAGGCAATCAATGCAAAAATACAGCTTAATATGACATAATAAACTGCTGAGGTTACATGCCCTGTTTTGTGTACTAAATATTCAAAGACAAGAGGCGTAGTACCACCAAAAATACTTGTAGCAGTGTTATATGAAATAGAGAGAGCAGTGTTACGTATATTTGTAGGATACAATTCTGCTTGTAATGCCGGTTCAGGACCGATATAGCTAGCAGCAAGTATAGCAAGTATCAATTGTGAGATAATTACACTTGTGAAGACCCCATTCTCAAAATTATTAAGTAAAAATGGCGTTGTTACAATAATTATTATCAGATTAATTACAAAAATTTTCCTGCGACCTATAATATCGGATAGATAACCGCTTAATAAAGTTACGGCTATCATAATCACGTAACACACGCTAGCAAGGCTATTTACCTCATTTTCAGTAAAGTTGCGGCTGATTTTTAAAAACGATACCAAGTAAATTGTAGTTAGATAGAATATTATCGAACCGGGAGCATTGATAAAAATCGAGATTAATATATCAAACCAATAATTGGTAATGACTTTTTTTAACGGTGATTGTAAAATCTTTTTCTGCTCTCTTAGATTTTTAAAATTCGGTGTTTCGTGTGTATTTTTTTTAATATAAAATGCTGCAAAAAGAATAAAAAAACCAAGTAAAAAAGGTATTCTCCAGCCAAAACTATCAAATTGTGAAGCTGTTAGGATATTCTTAACGACATAAGAAACAAAAGAACCAAGCAATAAACCGGCGCATATACTAGACATTGAAATACTACCGGTAAAGCCTTGGTGTTTATGGCTAGTATGCTCAATAACAAAGGAAATAGAGCCGGTCAAAACTCCCCCCATTGATAATCCTTGTAGAATTCGTACACAAATCATTAATATAGTTGCAGTTATACCGATAGTATGGTAAGTTGGTAATATTCCTATTAATACGGTTGGGGCAGACATGCAAAATAACGCACTCGTTAAGGCTACTTTGCGTCCAAATCTATCACCAATAACACCAAAAAATATGCCGCCCAACGGTCTTGCCAAATAACCTATAGCAAATACTAAAAAAACTTGCAGTAAAGAAGTATTAGCATCATCATTTGGAAAAAATTTTGTTCCTATTATGGGTGTAAAATAACCGAATAATACATAATCATACCATTCAAAAATGTTAGCGATACCGCTTGAAAATATTAGTTTACTGCAATTCATGTTTTCTATTCATAGCTTTTTTTTCGGAATATATTATAAACAAGGTGGTAGGAATTATTATTACTGCTCCATGAAGTGTGCTTTTATCAGGAAATTCGTTAAATATGAAATATGCCGCTATTACTGAAATCACCAGCTCTAAATATCTATAAGGAGCGGTAGCGGTTGCATCTACTATGGAAAAAGCTTTAAGCAGGAAGAATAATATTAAGCTTCCGCTACTACCGAGTACAAATAATAAAGCTAATTCAAAACTACTAGGAGTTAGCCAGTACTGCGATGCTACAGGTAACGACACTATAGCAGTTACTATTGCCGAATAAAATAGCATGCTAATCATCGATTCTTTTATTACGAATTTTTTATTAATAATATCAAGCATAGCAAATGAAATAGCGGCTAATACAAAATACAAAATTTCTGGGTTAAAATCCTCGGCATGCGGTTTAAGCGTAATAACAAGTCCTATAAATCCTACTACGGTAACTACCCATCTTGGCCAAATAATATTTTCGTTCAGAAAAAATACGGCAAGTATTAAAGTAAATAAAGGAATAGAAAAACTTACGACTGTTGCAGTAGTAACGGGAGCTATGGTAAGACCGTAAGTCCAAGAAGTCATACCACAAAATAATAATAACCCTCTTAATATATGTACAAAAGGACGACTTGTTTTTAAAGTATTTTTACCATAATAAACAATAAAAGGTAGTAAAACTATGCTACTGAAAAAGAAGCGGAAAAAAGCTACTTCAAAGCTATGTAAACGAGTCCCAAGATATTTAGATATTACATCATTGGCACTACTACTTACTAAACTAAGTAAAAACCAACCTATACCGGTTAAATATGTTTTTAATGCATCATTCATTAATATGCTCCAATAATTTCTATAATTTTACTTAAATGTCTTGACTTTTAGCATAAAAGAATTCTATCTTTTATGACAATGGTATAAATATATAAACAAAAATTTTATATAATAATACGGTAATCAATTTTAAGCAAGTAAAGGTTGTAATTATATGTTAAGAATAGTGAAAAAATTAGGGATAATTTTGTTTGTATCCACCATAAGTATTAATAGTTTTGCTAAAAGCATGTATGATGATGTAGACTCTGCTTCTGACTATGATAGTACACCGTATTACGAAAACGAAGGCAGTTTAGTTTTCAAGATGCGTCTAGGAGGTGTTGTTTCAAGTGCTAAGCAAAAAGGATTACCTACTCCTACCTCTCCTCAACCTGTTTCAGTAGGCGAAGTGGCAAAAAACGGTTATGGAGGTGATGCGTCCACTACCATATTCTTTAATAATTATTTAGCTACTGAATTATCACTTGGCTTTAATGTTTTACGCACTAAATATACATCCCTTGCAGCTGTTGCTCATAATTATGGCGTTGATAATGTTAAACTAGGAAAAAACAAACCTATTTATATGATTCCTGCAACAGTTACCGGACAATTTCATATAGCTCCTTACGGTGGAATAAGACCATATATAGGTATAGGTTATCACGGTTCTTATATGCTTACTCAAGCTACCGGTCTTAAAATTAGAAACGGACACGGTACCGTAGGACAAATAGGTGTAGATTTTTATGCTAAAGACGATACTTTAATCAATATTGACGTAAGACAATTTTTCTTAAATCCTAAACTTGAGTATAAACCGAATTTAGTAGGTAATAAAACCATGACCTCTAAAGTTAAACTTAATCCTTTAATAGTTTCTATAGGTATAGGATTTACTTTTTAGCCTTGTTGCATGGTTCTTGAAGCATATTTGTCATCCCGCGACTTGATCGCGGGATCCAGTTTTTTTATTTTTTTTTGGATACCGTGGTCAAGCCGCGGTATGACACTAAATAGCTAATAATATAAACATACATTCACCTATGTCCCTACAAATTATCCAGTTATTATACTTAGTTGCGGCTGTTTGCTTTATTCTATCACTCAAATTCTTATCCTCACAGAAACAAGCACGTTTAGGCAGTACCATAGGTATTTTGGGGATGGCGATAGCAGTCATCGTTACTTTTTTCCTACCGGATTTTACTCATAAATTACCCATTATAGCAACCATATTATTAGGTGCTGTAATCGGCGGGATTATCGCACTTAAAATCTCCATGACAGCAATGCCTCAATTAGTAGCGGGATTTCACTCTTTTGTCGGTCTTGCTGCGGTATTTGTAGCTTATGCTACAGTACTTGCTCCTGAAAATTTTTCTATAGGAATAGCAGGAAGTTTACCGATTAATGCATTAATAGAAATATCAGTAGGCGTCTCTATCGGTGCTTTAACTTTTAGCGGTTCGATTATAGCTTTTCTAAAACTACAAGGCTTAATGAAAAGTAGCCAGTTAAAATTCTACGGTCAGCAATATATATGCTTATTAACGGCAATAATATTGGTTATTCTAGTAATATCATTTATTCGTTCAGAGAATATATTTTTATTTAATCTAATAGTCTTTTTATCACTGTTAATCGGAGTATTACTAATAATACCGGTAGGCGGTGCAGATATGCCGGTTATAGTCTCAATGCTAAATTCTTATTCAGGTTTTGCGGCAACAGGTATAGGCTTTACGCTTAGCAATAGCCTACTTATTATTACTGGAGCATTAGTCGGTAGTAGCGGAGCTATACTTAGCTATATAATGTGCAAAGCGATGAATCGCTCATTAATTAAGGTTATTTTTGGAGCGTTTTTGCCTGCACCTACTGGAATTAACAAGAATATAGATGACGATAAAATAGCAAAAACAAGCTGCCCTGAAGATGCGGCACATTTACTACTTAATACATCATCGGTGATAATTGTTCCCGGTTACGGTATGGCAGTAGCCCAATCTCAGCATATCATAAAAGAGATGGTTGATATATTAGAACGTTCAGATATTAATGTACGTTTTGCCGTACATCCGGTAGCAGGTAGAATGCCGGGGCATATGAATGTTTTACTTGCAGAAGCTAATATAGATTATGAGAAAGTACTTGAGCTTGAAGAAATTAATAGAGATTTCGCTACCACTGACGTAGTGCTTGTGATTGGTGCAAATGACGTCACTAATCCTGCTGCTAAAAATGATCCGAACAGTCCAATTTACGGTATGCCGGTACTCGATGTTGAAAAAGCACGTACGATTTTGTTTATTAAACGTTCTATGGCATCTGGATATGCAGGTATAAAAAATGCGCTATTTTATCACGATAATACTTTTATGTTATTCGGCGATGCTAAGAAAGTAGTTGAGGAGATAGTTAAGTTTCTAAATGAAGATTGACTTAAATAACTCTATTTGTTATAATTTCTTAAAATAAGCCCAAAAACAATTATCATGAATTCACAAAAAACATTACCGCTTCTGCCAAAAGCCACGGCTATATGGTTAATTGAAAATACTTCTCTAACTTTTAAACAAATTGCCGATTTTTGCGGTATTCATGAATTTGAAATAAAAGGTATGGCTGACGGTGAAGTAGCACACTCTATAAAAGGTTTAAATCCAATTGCAAACGGTCAATTAACTTTAGAGGAAATTGAGCGTTGCAGTAAAGATCCTAATGCTAATTTACAAATTTCATATAGCCCTGCTGATGAATTGATGAAAAATCAGAAAAAAAAACGTGCTAAATACACTCCTATAGCAAGACGTCAAGATAAACCGGATGCTATATATTGGTTATTGTCTAATTATCCGAACATTCAAGACCATCAAATAATTAAATTAATAGGTACTACTAAAATTACTATAGATGCTATTAGAACCCGTAGCCATTGGAATATGAATTCTATTCGTCCTCGTGATCCCGTATTACTGGGGATCTGTAGTCAAATAGACCTGAATAAAATAGTAGAAACCCTAAAGCCTCCACAAAATCCTACACAAGAATCATAAAATTATACTAACTGCTATCCTGCGGAAAGCTTGCTTACGTGAATTATTTTTGATTGTTACCCCGCCTTGATCAGCGTTATTGCGTGGCTCGTTTATGTCATTTCTGTATAGTTAGAACATTGCTGGATGGACTGGTAAAATCCACTGTGTCACCCCGTAGCTTGACCCACGGGATCCAAAAAAAATCTAAAATACTATTAATAGTATTTTAAGCTAGATTCCGTAGTCAAGCCACAGAACGACAACGGATGTGTTTTTCAATTCAGACTGACAATACTTTTCTCACAAACGGATTTTTTATGAAGTAGACAAGTGATTATTGCCTAATAAATCGTTTATCGCTAGGTAAAGTATAACTTTTATCGGTAGAACGATAGGGACAAATATCAATTCCTCCACGCCTAGCATATACTATATAAATAGAAAGAAAATCAGGACTTATAGCGTTTTTAATATCTGTAAAAATACGCTCAGCACACTGCTCTGCAAACTCGTTACAATTTCTAAAAGATATTAAATATTTCAGAAAAGAATCATATTTTAACTTTTTTCCTTTATATTTTATAACGATTGTACCCCAATCCGGTTGACTGGTTACTAGGCAATTTGATTTGAGTAAATTAGAATTAATCTCTTCTTCTACCAAAACATCTTCATACTCAATTAAACTATTATCGGGTGCACCGTAATTATTGCATACTATATCTAAATCATCGATATTTTTACCACTTGGAACACCAAATTCTACTTTTGTATTTATAGGAAATATACGTCCTGTTACTTTAGCGTGTGTAACATTACTTAGATCCTGCAAGATAATTCTTTCTAGTTCTTTTACTGATTCAACAACAAAGTTATTAAAAGAATTTAGATATAATTTAAATGATTTTGATTCTACTATATTTTCAGAATCCGTCGGTATATAAAAAGTGCCTACTCCAACCCATGGCTTACCGTTCTTATTAAGGCAAGATAGTTCATATGTATTCCAAACATCTACACCGTAAAACGGAAGATTATTACTATTTATTCCAAGTTCGTTTCGATTATTTATACGTGGAATTTTAAATAATAAAGTCACATCATAACTATCTTTATAAGTACTTTTTTTACCAAGTAAAGAAGTAGATAAAGGCATTAATTATGCTCCTTGTGCTAAAATTTCTTTTTGTTGTAACTCATCATATTCTTTTAGCATATAACCACGTCCCCATACTGTATCGATATAATCTCTACCGCCGGCAGCATCACTTAACTTTTTACGAAGTTTACAAATAAATACGTCAATAATTTTCATTTCCGGTTCATCAACACTACTATATAAGTGATTTAAGAACATTTCTTTAGTTAAGATAGTTCCTCTTCGGAGTATTAATAGCTCTAAAATAGCATATTCTTTGTTCGTCAAATGTACTTTTTTGCCGTCAACTTCTACACTTCTAGTATCTAGGTTTATGCTAACCTTATCAAACCTAAATACTGATGCTGCATGACCTTTAGAACGTCTAACTATAGCTTTAATTCTAGCAATTAATTCCTCTCTTACAAACGGCTTGGTTAGATAATCATCGGCTCCAGAAGAGAAACCAGTAATCTTTTGATACGTATCCGTTAAGCTAGATAAAATTAAGATTGGGGTTTTTATTTTTGCAGCACGCAATCTTAGTAATATCTCAAAACCATTAATATCCGGTAACATAAGGTCTAAGATTACTAGATCATAACCACCAACTTTACCAAGTCTTAAACCTTCTACACCAACTGAAGCTTTATCGCAAACTATCCCTTCTGAAGCTAAAGTTAGTTCAATTAAGTTAGCCATTTCCGGCTCGCCTTCAATTAACAAAACTCTCATTATTTTTCTCCATAAAATTCAATTTTTATATTGTGCTATAATTTAATTACAGGTAATTATTGTTAACTAAATTATAATTTTTTATCTAGTGCTTTATACATTCATTAATAATATAAGTAAAGAATATTTAATCAAATTGATTAAATAATTAAATGATTTTCTTAGTTTTGATGCTCTGACATTTTCTTATGATATAAGGCACCAAAATCTATAGGATCAATCATTAAAGGCTGAAATCCTGCATCTTGAGTACAGCTAGCTATAATTTTTCTGGCAAATGGAAATATCATTGCCGGACAATGAACGGATAATAAAACCGGATGTTGTTCAGAATCAATATTAATTAAATTAAATACTCCAGCATATTTTAATTCTACCTGAAATAATTTATATTTCTCATTTCTTGCAATTGCCTCGATATTTAACTCTACTTCATAGAAACTTTCTTCCGATAAATTAGTAATATTTATATCTAGAGATAAATCAATTTGAGGGCGTTGATCCAAAGCCGCAAGAGAAGACGGGGCAGAAGGGTTCTCAAGAGATAAATCTTTTATATATTGTGCATTAACGGAAATATGCGGCATTGCCTCATTAGTATCGGTGTTTATTGTACTCATAAAAACTCCTTATTAAAAATTTAATATAATTTTCTACATAAAAAAGTTATGTTAGCGGTAAAGTTACTCCTACTTGTTTCATATATTTTCCTTGGCGATCGGCATATGAAGTATCACAAATTTGATCACTCTTTAAAAATAAAAACTGACAAGCTCCTTCATTTGCATATATTTTAGCAGGTAATGGAGTAGTATTAGAAAACTCTAAAGTTACATGTCCTTCCCACTCCGGTTCTAACGGAGTCACATTTACTATTATACCGCATCTTGCATAAGTGGACTTGCCGACACAAATAACTAATACATCACGCGGTATTTTAAAATATTCTATAGTTCTGCCAAGGGCAAAGCTATTAGGTGGGATAATACACACATCTACTTCTCTATCAACTAAATTATATTCACTGAAATTTTTTGGATCAACCGTAGTAGAATTTATATTGGTGAATATTTTAAATTCATTAGATACTCTAGCATCATAGCCGTAAGAAGATAAGCCGTAAGAAATAATCTTTTCTTTATTATGCACTCTTACCTGCTTTTCCGCAAAGGGCCTTATCATACTGTGATTTATAACAGCTTCTTTTATCCACTTATCTGACATTATAGCCATAATCAAAACTTGATTTAATTAATAAACTAATGATTATAACTCATAATTATTTACAATACAAAATTTTTCTTTAAAACTATAAGTCTGAGACTACTTGAATAATGATAGTGATAATAATACAACATTATATACTTAAAAATTAAATTATTACAAATTAAAATAGTTTTTTATTGTCAATTTTGAAAAGTATTATTATATTTATAGTTAATTTATTAATACTATAAAATTTACTTTGTATTAGTAAATTTTACTTAAGTTTATTAGGAGCTATTATTAAAGTGAAAAAATTATTATTAGCTGCAAGTATTATTTGCCTTGCATCAGCTGGTCTTGCCGAAGAAAATCCAACACCTGTTATTTCTAATTCTGATACTGAAATAAAATTAGAAGGATTCTATTTATTTGAAAACGGTTATATTAAACAGGATCACTTAATTTTATTTGATAAAAATGTAACTGATAACAGGAAAAAGCTAGGGTTTTACACGGAAGCAGCGTTTGCGGCCACTATTGCTAAAACTATCAATGATGTAATAGCAGGTGCTAAAATAGTGCTTCAACCTACTACAAGAGCAAAAACCTCTACAAGTTATAATGGGTCACATATATTTATTGAAACTAGTTACGGTAAAGTAGAACTAGGCTCTCCTGCTGATGCAAGCGCTAAGTTGCGTATTACCGGTAGTCAAGTAACTGCAGGTACCGGAGGATGGTCTAGATATGCTCTACTTGACGGTCAATATATGCGATATAATGGTTTAAAATCGGATTTTGATACTAATGCTAGCTTTTATCTTGAGTCATACTCTAATTCTTTTGATCAAATCAATGATAAAGCTGAGAGAGCGAGAAGATTGAATTTTTTCACGCCTAAAATGAAAGGCTTCCAAGCCGGAGTTTCTTATACTCCCGATACTGCTAATACAGGCGGTAATAGAGATATAAATAATTTAACGCTTGAAAGCTCAGGCAGAAACGGAGTTAGTGTTTCTAAAACTGGAATAAAGACGGTTAAATTAGAGAATAACGAAACCATGACTATTAATCAGAATATTAGGGATGCTTTTTCTGCCGGCTTAACTTATGAACATGAAATTAGCGAAGATGCAGACTTAAAACTATCTGTCACCGGAGAATATGGTAAACCTGCTCGTCGTCTTATTCATGCTAAAATGGACGGAACTACAATTCAAGTGCTTAATACCTATAAACTTTCTAATTTAAAAGCATATAATCTTGGAGCTGTATTTACTTACGGTAATTTTTCTTGTGGTGCTTCTTACGGTCATTTAGGTAAAAGCTTAACCGCTAAGGAATATTATAAAGTCGGTCGTGATACCTATTATTACAATGGAGCAATTGCCTATGGACAAGGACCTATAAAAACAAGTCTTGAATATCTTAAAACTTCAAGATATAAAAACACCATTGATGCTGTAAGCCTCGCTACTGAATATAAGATCATGCCTGGTTTATTACCATATGCTGAAATTTCTCATTTCCAAGCTAAAGGTAAACCTGTATATTACCCTGAAGCACCTAGTAAAACAACACGAGGTACTGTTGGTCTTATAGGTACAAAACTTAAGTTTTAATTATTTACAAATAAATTGCCATCACTATTATAATCAAGGCTTAGAGTAATCTTATGCCTTGATTATTATATTTTTTTAATTGAACTATCAATAAACTTTATAGTTCCGTCGTTGTAATAATCTTGTTTTCTCTTCTGTTAAATCTTTAAACTATTCTATTAGCTTACAATACTCTAATTCTTGTCAAATTATGCTTAGCTTTTTGTACTTCAAGTACCGGCCCAAACCTTGAAAAATTTATTCTATACTGCCTTTTGATTAAACAAAATTATATATTTTACTTTTTTTATTTTTAGATATTGATTTTCTCTGATTACCATATATTGTGATGCAACCACAATATATGGTAATCATGTGATATATGATTTTTATTATTTTAAAACAGGAGTAACACTATGAATCATGCTCAATTTACAAGCTCAGGATATTCCTTTGTAAATGGATTAAAAGCAGTTACAAGATATGCAACCGCTTCTAAATTATTATTTAAAGATACATATAATTTTGTTTCTAGTTCCAACTTAAAAAATATTTACAATATTATATGCTTTACATATTCAGAAAGTCTATACAAAAGACAGAGATTTTGAGGCAGCATTGAAATTTTTTAATATGCAACAGGATAATTCTCTAAAGATATGTAACTCAGAACATCGAAAACCAGCATCAGAGGACAATGAAAATCTTTTCCCTCCTATATTAATATGATGAAAATCTATTATTTTTTGGGAAGCCCATAGGAGGTAATTTACCGGTACTACCTCTTTTGCCTAAAAATGCAACAATGTTTTTCTCAAGTTTTACTTTTCCATTGTTATTCCAACCTAAGCCGTCTTCTTTATTGAATATTTTAATATCTAGAAGCTTAGCATTCTTAAATTTTTGCAGCGTTACACCTTGCCCTTTTTTCATTTCAGGTATTTCATCTATATTAAATACCAATAATTTACGACTTTCACCGATACAAGCAATACTATCACCGTTTACAGGTAAACAAGCTATACATACATGACCATCCGGTACATTCATAATTTGCTTTCCTGTTTTTGTTTGAGCCATTACTTCATTTGAATTAACTAAAAACCCCTTACCTACACTACTTGCAAGTAATAAAAGCTGATCAGGTTTATAGACTAAAATATTCGTAATATCGTTATTACCTATATCCACAAGTAGCTTTATAGATTCCCCTGTTCCTTTACCTTTGGAAATATTATCGGCAAGCAAAGTAAAAAATCTGCCTTCTGAACTAACTATTAATATTTTATCAGTCGTGTAAGCTTCTAAAATAAATTTTTCTGCATCACCTTCTTTATATTTGATAGTCGATAAATCGATGTTATGACCTTTTAACGAACGCACCCACCCCATTTTTGAGCAGATAATAGTAATCGGCTCTTTAGTAATGAAAGCCGTTATATCAACTACTTGATTCGTAAACGTTACTTCCTCAAAGCTTGTACGCCTTGCTCCTATTACCGTATTTAATCCAAATTTCGTTTGTACTGTTTTGATTTCTTTTTTAACTATTTTCCATAGTTCTTGAGGATTATTTAGAATTTCTTCTAATATAGTTTGTTGCTTCTGCAAATTACTATGCTCATTAATAATTTCCTGCTCTTCAAGCTTGCGAAGCGAGCGAAGACGGGTATTTAATATCGCTTCTACTTGTATTTCGGTTAGTTTAAACCGCTCCATTATTATCGCTTTTGGCTCATCTTCTTCACGAATAATTTTAATTATCTCATCAAGATTTAGATAAACTATCCTAAGCCCTTTTAGAATTTCTAAACGCTGCTTGATTTTGTTTAAAAGATAAGTTGATCTGCGAGTAACAATATTTTGTCTATGATATAGAAACTCTTGTAAAATCTCTAAAATATTCATTACTCTCGGCACGTTATTACTGCCGATCACATTCATATTTAACTGAATGCGGCTTTCTAAATTCGTTAGCTTGAATAGAGATTCCATAACTATTTGCGGATCACATCCCCGATCTCTCGGCTCTATAACCAACCTTATAATGTCTGTTGATTCATCTCTAATATTGCTAACAAGGGGAATTTTTTTATCCTTTAGTAATATTGCTATTTGTTCTATAAGTTTTGATTTCTGAACCTGATAAGGTATCTCGGTTACGACTATCTGATATGTACCGTAACTTAGCTCCTCTTTTTCCCATCTGCTTCTCACTCTAAGACTACCACGTCCAGTAGTATATGCAGCATTAATAACTTCAGCTTTATCAATAATTATGCCGCCGGTCGGAAAATCAGGACCTTTGACAAAGTTCATTATATCGTTAATTTCAGCTTTCGGATGGTTAATTAAATATATTAGAGCATCACAAAGCTCATGTAAATTATGCGGCGGTATATTGGTTGCCATACCGACTGCTATCCCTTCAGAACCATTAGCTAGTAAATTCGGAAAACTTGCCGGCATTATTACCGGTTCTAAATCGGAACCATCATAAGTAGGGCGAAAATCTACCGTATCTTTATCGATGTCCTCCATTAATAACGTACATATGTCCGTCATACGTGATTCGGTATAACGCATAGCTGCTGCATTATCACCGTCGATAGAGCCGAAATTACCCTGCCCATCAATTAAAGGATAACGCAACGAAAAATGCTGAGCAAGGCGTACCAAGGTATCATACACTGCTACATCACCGTGCGGGTGGTATTTACCTATTACGTCACCGACCACCCGCGCACATTTCTTATAGCCGGAATTCGGCTCAAGCCTTAACTGTAGCATTGCGTATAATAACCTACGATGTACAGGCTTGAGTCCGTCACGTACGTCAGGAAGCGAACGTGACATAATTGTTGATAACGCATAAGCAAGATAACGCTCTGATAATGCATTACCAAAGTCAATATTTTCTATTTTAGCTTCTTTCATAAGTTATTTAGTTTTTATTTATAGTCGTTGTTGCGTGGTTCTCTATGTCATTCCTGCGAAAGCAGGAATCCAGAAAAAAAGTATAAACACAGCAAATGCTTAAAATTAAAAGCTCGATTTATCTCGCTTTATGATAGATTTCTGCTTTCGCAGGAATGACATAAGAGTATACAAATATCACTTCAACACACAACTCTGCTTATTATAAGCTAATTTCTTACAAACCGCTTTAGCTTGACTAAGACTACCATAATCACCGGCTAAGATTAAATAGAAAAATTTGCCGTCGTCATATTTAACTTTTTTGGTTGTGATAACAACATTTTTAAGAATTTTCGGGAATTGCTTTTTTATTCTTTCCCCTTCTTTCATTGCTTCTGCTTCAGATTTTACCGAACCTAGTTGTACTTTATAACTTTCATTATTTTTACAATTTTTAGTATTACTAACCTTATCTTTACTTCCTTTTTCAAGCTTTATTATATTTAAATCCGTTTCATTTTTGGAGTTATTATTTGGCTCTATTAATGCAATAAGGTTAGATATTTCATCAAAAGATTCATCGCTTTGACTTTGGTTGCGAGAATCTATACTCATAGGTTTCTCAGGGTCAGGAAGCAATTTTACGGTTTTAATATTTGTATCTTTAGCAATAAGATTTTCATATATAGTACTATGTACTGCGGCTATTTGGTTATTTTCTATTATAGACGGTTTTATTTTTGTAGGCAGCTCATCAGGATAAATAGTAATTACCGGCTTGCTATTCTGATAATATTGATAACCAAAATAAATAGCGGACATACATACTAAAAATACTAGAAATATTTTAATAAAAATATTATTGATCATATTTAGTAATTTGATAATAGAAAAACGTCATTGCGAGGAAAAATTGTAAGTTTTGACGAAGCACTCTCAGGAGTATTATTTCATGAGATTGCCACGCAGCCTACGGCTGCTCACAATGACGACTCGGTATCCACATGAGCAATACATCCTTGCAATGACGATGAAAACCTAACTACATTTTGTTCATTGGTTCTACACCTATCACTTCGAGACCGCTAGCTATAACTTTCTGTATGGCACTTGCAAGAGCAAGGCGTGCTAGAGTTAATTCTTTATTGCTCTCAATTACAAATCTATACTCGCTATTTTCTTTACCGAAATTCCACATAGAATGAAATTTTGAGGCTAAATTTATTAAATAAAATGCGATGCGATGCGGTTCAAAATATTTTGCAGATGCTTCTAATGTTTTTGTCCAGCTAGCCAAAAGTTTTATAATCTCAATTTCTTCTTCAGAGGATAATAAAGATAAATCATACTTACCTGATTCAAAGTTATTATAAGATTCAGGCATTAATTCTCTAGCTTTTGATAAAATAGATATCGTTCTCACATGTGCATATTGTACATAAAAGATAGGATTTTCTCTTGATTGTTCTTTCACTTTTACCAAATCAAAATCAAGTGGCTTATCATTTTGTCTAGTCAACATCATAAATCTTATGATATCTTTCCCCACCTCATTATTTACGTCTTGCACACTAGCAAAGCTCCCAAGACGTTTTGACATTTTAACCGGCACACCGTTTTCAACGAAATTGACCAATTGACAGATTTTAACGTCCACTTTAACCTGCTCCTTACCTAAAGCTTTAACTATTGCCTCAATTCTTTTAACATATCCACTATGATCGGCACCAAGTACATAAATTAAGTGATTCGCTCCCCGTTTTATTTTATCCTTAGCATATGCAAGATCAGAAGCAAAATAAGACCAACTTCCATCAGCTTTTTCTATAGGACGATCTTGACTATCACCGTACTTAGTAGATTTAAATAATTTTTGAACTCTATTATCCCACTCTTCGTGAATTTTACCTTTAGGGGCAGGTAACGTACCTTCATAAATTAGCCCCATACGCTCCAGTAGTTTAACTGTTTCCTCTATCTCACCTTTATCATGCAATGATTGCTCAGAGAAAAATATATCATGTTTAATCCCTAAATCTGCTAAATCTTTTCTATTTAAATCAAGCATTTTTTCTACAGCAAAACTTTTAATTATTTTGAACCTTTCAGCATAGTTCATCGTTAATAATTTATTGCCGTATTCTTTCGCTAAAATTTGCCCAAGCGGAATTAAATACTCTCCCGGATATAACCCGGCAGGGATAGTAATTTGCTCACCTAAAGCTTCTTTATAACGTAATAATACCGTACTAACTAAATCATTTATTTGTGAGCCTGCATCATTAACATAATATTCTTTTGTAACGGAATAACTTACCTTTTGCAAAATCCTTGCTAGCACATCACCATATACCGCACCCCTAGCATGCCCTATATGCATTGGACCGGTGGGATTTGCCGAAACATACTCGATGTTAATATTTCTGCTTTTATCTATATCAATTTCAAAAAACTTTTCTTCATGCTGTAAAATATCCTTTATTGATGCCTGCCAACTATCAGCTTTTATAGTAAAATTAATAAAGCCCGGTCCTGCTATTTCTATACTTGCAATATAAGGTAATGTTATAAGGACTTCTTTAAATTTTAAAGCCACTTCCCGAGGAGCAATACTTTCTTTAGCTGCAATAATCATTGCAACATTACTTGATAAATCACCGTTAAAACTATCTTTCGGTATTTCAATAGTAGCAGTATTTGCTATTTCTTGATTATTATATAATTGCCTGCTTGCCACAATTATATCTTGTTTCAATTGATTAAATATGTTCATAATTATTAAATGTTATTAAAATTCAGCAAATAGAATTCTTACAAACGCTTGCTAATAAGGAGGAATGTGTAGGAGACACAGAACGTAGCACCGCAGCGTACACTTTAGTACGTGAGGATGCGAGTACCGGAGCGACGCACAAATTACCCTTAGAAGCAAGTTATGTAGGAAGTCGAGCAGAGCTGATTATATTCCTGAATGGCAAAACGGTCAGTCATCCCTGCTATATAATCAGCAATAACTCTAGCTTTACTATATGTTTCATTAGAGTCTATTAGCATTTTCCAATTAACCGGCAATAAATTAATATCATCCATATAAACCTTAAACAGCCCTTGTACGATTTTAGTACATTTAAGGCTGATGGCCGTAATTTTATTACTTTTATAAACTCGCTCATGAAGAAACTTCTTAGTTTCCTTAATATTTTTATTAGTTTTTTCCGTAAAATCCACTATCTGATAATTTAAGTTACGTATCTCATCTATGTTAGTAATTTTTTCTTTATTTAAATTTTCTTTTGTTTGCCATAATAAATCGGTAATTAACTCATGTATTAGCTTACGTACTACCTCATAAATCAGACATGAGGAACTAATATTTTTAAATTTTGACTTGAGTTCAACAACATGTTGATCAATATATTTAAGTTCAGCAAGACTATTAAAATCGATAATTTTAGCACCGATACTATCTTCCAAATCATGCGAAATATAGCTAATATCATCGGCAAGAGCTGCTATTTGAGCCTCTGCTGATGCATAGGTACTAAGTTCTAAATCATTTTGCTTATTATACTCTGCTATATATTCATTTATCTCGCCTAGTATAGGACCGTTATGTTTTACTATTCCTTCTAAAACTTCCCATGTTAAATTTACTCCATTATAAGCCGCATATCTTTTTTCAAGTAATGTTAGTATCTTTAAAGATTGAGCATTATGAGAAAAGCCGTTATACTCTCTCATACATTCATTTAAAGCCCGCTCTCCCGCATGACCGAAAGGTGTATGCCCAAGATCATGAGCAAGTGCTATTGTCTCAGCTAAATCATTTGATAAATTTAAAGTACTAGCGACCGAACGTGCAACAGTCGAAACCTCTAGAGAATGAGTTAGCCTATTTCTGTAATGATCTCCCTCGTGATTAATAAAAACTTGAGTTTTATATTGCAAACGCCTAAATGCATTAGTATGTATAATGCGATCACGATCACGTTCAAACTCGTTTCTATAAGAGGTCGGGATTTCCTTATATAATCTTCCCCTACTTTTAAGAGGATCAGAAGCGTATGAAGCAAGCATCGTTATCCTTTATTTTGAAAGACATTGTTGTGGTTCTAACTTTTCGTCATTGTGAGAAAATTGCATAGTAATTGACAAAGCAATCTCAGGAGTTTGTTATTATTTCATGAGATTACCACGCAGCCTACGGCTGCTCGCAATGCCGATGGGTATCCACACAACAAAGCCAACTTGAAAAATATCAAGATATACTATATAATTTATGAGACTTTTACAAGGTAATTTTAAGTGACGATAACAATTACGGATAGAGCTTTTGAACGGATTTGCGAGTTAGTAAAGCTAGAAAAAGATAAGAATTTAGTACTGCGAGTTTCGGTTGATAGCGGCGGTTGCTCAGGACTTATGTATAATTACGAACTAGTCTCAAAAGATAATATAGAGCAAGATGATTATATCATTACTAAACATAATGCTACAATTATTATTGATCCTATCTCTCAAAAATTTATGCTAGATTGCACTCTTGATTTTATAGAAGAACTAGGCAGTTCATATTTCAACGTTAGTAATCCGCAAGCTAAAGCAAAATGCGGCTGCGGTAATTCTTTCTCGGTGTAAATGCAAGTATTGCGAGTGGGCATTGTTATTAGAATGCCGATGTCATTCCTGCAACAGTAGCAATGACATCGCAACGTCAAACTTTTAATGTTAATCATTAAGTTACATAGTTGCTCCACTACCTCAACTTCGTCATTATTATCATAAGGAGGACGCTCTACTTCATTTATAGATATAATAATATGCTCAGCTTGTGATCCCGTAAGTTTATCAAGCCATTCTAATGCTTCTTTATAATATTTTTTTTGTTCTTTATTAGATTCTACATTATCGGTTACTTGATAAGGTTTTAATTTTATATTATTATTTACTCCGTCAAAAGATCATTTATATTTTTCTGTTTAGGACTACCAAGCAGGGTACTGCCAACTGCTTCTATTTGATTCCATATAATAATTATACCTATAAATATTTATACAAATAAAAACATTTATGATCTATAAGCTGAATAAATCAACATTAATACTAATTTAAAAAAATTCTAAATAAGTAAATTAACAACAAAGATTTAAAGGCGAATTTGTGAAATTCTAACTATAAGAAAGTTCTATTTTTTATATTGTAAAAAATTATTACTTCTATTTTAAAATTGAATTAATAGGGGATATTTATATATATTTTGAAAGGTAAAATTTGAAGTTATTTTTCTTTTGTAATTTTATCATATTTTTTTAGTTTGATAAGAATAGACTCTAGATTATCCAACTTCATCATACATGGACCATCGCTTGGAGCGTTATCGGGGTCTTGATGTACTTCCATATATATACCGGCGATACCTACAGAAGTTGCTGCCTTTGCAAGTAACTCTACATATTTTCTTTCTCCACCGGTACTGCCTCCTAGCCCACCCGGTTGCTGAACGGAATGTGTGGCATCAAAAACTACAGGTACATTTAACTCTGCCATTATTGCAAGACTACGCATATCAGATACCAAGTTATTATAGCCAAAACATGCTCCTCGCTCTGTAAATAATATATCCTTTACTCCAAAAGTTTCTAGTTTTGTTTGTACATTTTTCATATCCCACGGAGCTAGAAACTGTCCTTTTTTTACTTTTACTATTTTACCTGTTTTTGCTGCAGCTTGAAGCAAGTCGGTCTGTCTACATAAAAATGCCGGAATTTGTAAAATATCTGCTACTTTAGCTGTTTCAGTACATTGACTCTCTGAATGAACATCAGTAACAATAGGGCAATCAAATTCAGATTTTACTTTTGATAAAATTTCTAAACCTTTCTCAATACCAACTCCTCTAATCCCATGTACGGAAGTTCTATTAGCTTTATCAAAAGAAGATTTATAAATAAATGGAATCTCAAGCTTGCTAGTTAATTTAACAAGTTTTTCTGCCATAAACAACGCATGATCTTTTCCTTCAATCTGACAAGGCCCTGTAATTAGAACAAACGGTAAATCATTTCCTATTTTGATATTATTAAGTTTTACTACTTTTTGCATAATTCTTAGATTTAATTAATTGAACGAGGCACGGATTAGTGTTTCTCTGTTATATCAGGCACTGATTCATTTTCTATTAAGTCATTATTAATTATTAGTGTATAATATTTTTCTTTTATTGTCGTTAAATCATAACTACCATGATAATAACCTTCTAGGTTAATAATTTTTTTTAAATAAAAATTTACCTGCTCTGTTTCTAACGGTTCATCTATATTTTTTACAATAGATGACTGAATATTAATTAAATACGCTTTTATTTTTTTTAATTCTTTAATAATTATAAAAATATCATACGGTTTTGTTACCAATATTCCTACAAATAAAATTAATAATATTTGCGTTAAAGACATATTTATATTAATTTCTTATGTTTATATTTTGGATTTAAAATACTTTCCCCGTTAGTACTTAGCATATATTCATGATAATCTTGATAATTTCCTTCAAACCATGTAGCATTATTTTCTTTATCATATGATATAATATGAGTGGTTATTCTATCTAAAAACCATCTATCATGACTAATCACTAATACACAACCTGCAAAATCTAAAATAGCATCTTCAAGTGCTCTTAACGTATCAATATCTAAATCATTAGACGGCTCATCTAATAATATAACATTTGCTCCTTCTTTTAGTAATTTTGCCAAATGTACTCTGTTACGTTCTCCACCTGAAAGTTGTCCAACTTTTTTTTGTTGATCACCGCCTCTAAAATTAAAAGCTGCACAATAAGCTCTACTTTTAATTATTCTATTACCAAGTTGTAATTCATCTAGACCTTCTGAAATTTCTTCCCATATAGTCTTATTATCATCTAAATGATCCCGTGATTGATCGACATAACCTAATTTTACCGTTTGACCAATTTTAATAGAACCACTATCTGGCATTATTTTACCTGTAATAATATTAAATAAAGTAGACTTACCTGCTCCATTCGGTCCAATAATTCCTACAATAGCTCCACGTGGAATTTTAAAACTAAAATCTGATAATAATATTTTATTATTAAATTTTTTAGCTATATGTTCTGCTTCAATAACAAGATCACCTAAACGAGGTCCGTTAGGTATAATTATTTGAGTAGGATCAGTTTTTTGTTCTTGTTGTTTATTTAATAACTCTTGATATGCTGTAATACGTGCTTTATTTTTTGATTGTCTAGCTTTTGGAGTTTGACGAATCCATTCAAGTTCACTATTCAATTGTTTTTTTCTATCATCGTCTTCTTTACTTTCTAAAGCTAATTTTTTTTGCTTCTGCTCAAGCCAAGAACTATAATTTAATTCCCACGGTATACAATTTCCACGATCTATTTCTAATATCCATTCTGTAACATTATCTAAAAAATAACGATCATGGGTAATTACTATTACAGTACCTTCATAATGCTTTAAATAATCCTCAAGCCAAGACACTGATTCTGCATCCAAATGATTTGTAGGTTCATCAAGTAACAACATCTCAGGTTTCTCTAAAAGCAATTTACATAAAGCCACTCTTCTTTTTTCTCCACCGGAAATTTTTGTAATATCTGCTTCTTTTGGTGGGCAACGTAAAGCAAGCATTGCGATCTCTATTTCACGTTCTAGATTCCATCCATCACAATTGTCTATTTTTTCTTGCAATTCTGCTTGTTTATCAAAAAGCTTTTGCATTTCTTCATCAGTGATTTCAGCAGTAAATTTGTTACTTATATAATTAAATTCATCAATAAGTTTTTTCTTTCCATGAAGACCTTCTATGATATTATCAAAAACATTTTTACTAGCATCAAGATACGGTTCTTGAGGTAAATATCCTACTTTTATACCAATTTTAGCTGTTGCTTTACCTTCAAACTCTTTATCAATACCTGCCATTATTTTTAATAAAGTCGATTTGCCTGCTCCATTTGGACCTATTATACCGATTTTAGCTTTTGGTAAAAATGATAAATTTGTTTCTTTTAAAATTCGTTTACCATTTATAATTTTGCTTAAACCAACCATTTCATAAACATATTGATATGACATAAATTACTTATTTCCTTATATTATTATTACTACTGTATTGTATGAATTTATTGCTCTATGATCATATAATTCAAAATTAGACATTGTAATTTCTATCATTGTTTTTCTCGTTTAGATATTTATTTTAAGAAATAAAATGCTGTATATATACTTTAATTTAGCAGCTTGAGGATTGTGTATACTGTTATACTTTTATACTTATAATTTTTCGTTCAAGCTTATTGATAATTTTTCCATATGCATTTTAATTTAATTTTAACAAAATCAAATCTAATTCTTCCAAATCTTTATAATGAAATATTAATTTTCCGCCTAATGAATAATTTTCTATTGTTATTTTTATACCAAATTTTTCTGATAAAGCTTTTACTAATAATTCTAGATCATTATTCGTAGCGTTGTCCTTTAAAAAACGCTTTCCTATTTTGTTATTATTGTTCGGGGATTTTGTATACTCATTTTTATACCATTGTCTTACTAGTTCTTCTGTTTGACGTACATTTAAATCATTATTTATAATATAATCGGCTATTACTTCTGCATGTTCATGATTTATTAAACACCGAGCTTGACCCATACTTAGTATATTTTCATTTACTTTATCTTGAATAGACTGCGGCAAATTATTAAGCCTTAATAAATTAGCTATATGACTACGACTTTTACCAAGCCTTTCAGCTAATTTTTCTACTGTATAATTAAAATTTTCTATTAAATATTTAAAGCCACGAGCTTCTTCCATCACTGTTAAATCAGTTCTTTGTATGTTCTCAATTAATGCTATTTCTATACTCTCTCTAGCATCTAAATTTTTTATAATTACCGGTATCTCTAAAACTTTTGCTAATTTACATGCACGCCAGCGTCGCTCTCCTGCTATAATTTGGAAATTATTATCAACAATAATAGGCTGTAATAAACCATTATTCAATATAGAATCTGCTAATTCTTTTATTTTATCATATTCAAAGTTTTTTCTAGGCTGATTCTCGTTTGGTCTTATTTTATCAATATTTATTATTTGTACTATTTCTGATTCTATAGAAATAACTTCTTCTCCAAGTAATGAAGATAATCCTCTTCCTAGTCCTTTATTTTTCGCCATATCTTTCTAAGATTTCTTTTGTAAGTTCTATATATGCAACTGCTCCTGAACATTTATAATCATATATAATAGCCGGTTTTCCATATGAAGGAGCCTCAGATAGTTTAATATTTCTTGGAATAACGGTTTTAAATACTAATTCTCCTAAGCATTTTCTAACATCATCTTCTACTTGTTCAGTTAAACGATTACGCTTATCATACATTGTAAATAATATACCTGCAATCTTTATCTTAGGATTTAATTTTTTCTCTACAATTTCAATTGTTTTTAACAAATGACTTAATCCTTCTAAAGAATAAAAATCACATTGCATTGGAATCAGTACTTCATCGCTTGCAACTAAAGCGTTTACCGTTAATAAATTTAATGAAGGAGGGCAATCAATAATTATATAATCATATAATATTTTTATTTCTGCCAATAGCTTCATTAAAATATATTCTCGGTCCTTTAATTTTGTTAAGTCTAATTCAGCCGCAGATAGATTAGTGTTTGAAGTAATTATTTCTAAATTTGGTATATCTGTAGAAATTATTGCATCTTGCAATTCTATTAAATTTGTTAATACTTGGTATATAGTATTTTTGCGTTGTTGCTGACTAATTCCAAAACCGGTACTACTATTCCCTTGAGGATCAAGATCTATAACTAAAATTTTTTTATTTACAGCAGCAAAAGCTGTAGCTAAATTTACAGTAGTTGTAGTTTTAGCTACCCCTCCTTTTTGATTAACAATAGCAATTACTTTCATATCATTTTTGTTAAATTACTAACTTCTAGAATTTTCCCTTCTTCACAAGTAATACTTTGATGTATTAAATAACCAAATAACCATCTCTCTTTAGCTTCTACTATTTCAGTTAAATAATTTTTTCCTTTTAATAACAAAAATTTTTCTCGTACTGAAATATTTTTTATGCAATTAAATATTGTATTTAAGTTAGAGAAAGCTCTACAAGTTAATATACTACAATCTATTTCTACTTTTTCTATTCTTTGATTGATTATTTGTATGTTATTATTTGATATCTTTGATGCTTTTTCTAAAAATATACATTTACGTAAATCAGCCTCTATTAAACTTACTTGCGCTATCCCCGCTATAGATAACACTATACCAGGCAAACCAGAACCGCTTCCTATATCAACTAAATGTATTTCTTTATTATCAATATATTGTATTAATTGTAATGAGTCTAATATATGACGTTGCCAAAAATTATGTATAGTATTATCCGATACAAGATTGATTGATTTATTCCATTTTTTAACTAACTTTTGAAAAATTTCTAACTTTTCAATTATTTCACGTGGAACTTCCATCACTATATTTAGTTTTTAAATAAATTATAATAGCCGTAATTGCTGCAGGTGTAATCCCTGGAATTCGACGTGCTACACCAATAGTAGTAGGTTTATGGACAGAAAGTTTTTCCTGTATCTCTAATGATATACTTGGTATTTTAAAATAGTCAATATTTTTAGGTATGAACTGCGCCTCTTCACTTTGAAATAAATTAATATCTGCGTGTTGTCTAGTTAAATATGAAGCATATTTTGCTTCAATATAGAGTAATTGCAAAATGTTATTATTTTGTGTTTCTTTAAGCATAGGAAAAATTTTAATAGCTTGTTCAACATTAAAATTAGGTATTTTAAATAAGTCTAATACTGTTTTATATGTACCATCCTGTGCAACCTGTATACCCATTTTAGCAAGTTTACTAGTAGTTAAAGACAAGGTATTTAATAATGATTTTATTTTTTCTATATCTTCACATTTTTTTGTGAATATTTTTTTACGTTTTTCTGATACGACTCCAATGTTCATCCCTAATTCCGTTAAACGTAAATCAGAGTTATCTGCTCTTAAAGATAATCTATATTCTGAACGAGAAGTAAACATACGATAAGGTTCTATAGTACCAAATGTTGTTAAATCATCAATCATTACTCCAATATAACTGTTTGCTCTTGTTAACATAAACGGTGCTTGATCTTTTACTGCTAAAGCAGCATTTATACCGGCTATTATACCTTGCCCTGCGGCTTCCTCATATCCTGTAGTACCGTTAATTTGCCCGGCCAAATACAATCCAGCTATTTTTTTTGTCTCTAGCGTCACACTTATTTCACGTGGATCAACATAATCATATTCTATAGCATAACCTGGACGTAAAACCTTTACATTTTCTAATCCTGGTATTGTTTTGATTAATTTATGTTGCACATCTTCAGGCAAAGAAGTAGAAATACCGTTTGGATAAATCGTATAATCATCTAACCCTTCAGGTTCTAAAAATATACGATGTTCTGATTTTGTACTAAATCTGACTATTTTATCTTCAATAGAAGGACAATATCGCGGTCCTATTCCTTCTATTTGCCCTGAATACATTGCAGATTTATCAAGATTCTCACGTATAATATCATGAGTTTCTGAGGTTGTTTTTGTGATAAAACAATTTATCTGAGAAACATTAACAATATTTGTTAATTCAGAAAAAGGACGAGGAATTTTATCGCCGGGTTGTAAAATTGTTTTACTATAATCAATAGTACGTCCATCAATGCGAGGCGGTGTACCTGTTTTTAAACGAGCCAGTTTAAAACCTATTTGTTTTAATGTATTTGATAATCCATACGAAGGCTCTTCATCTACTCTACCTGCAGGAATTTTTTTTTGTCCAATATGAATAAGACCTGATAGGAAAGTACCTGTAGTTAATATAATTTTTTGACAAAGAATTTTACTACCGTTATTTAAAATAACCGCTTCAATTTTAGAAGATTTAATTTCTATATCTTCCACTTTTCCATATAATATATCTAGATTAGGATAATTTGTTAATATTTGATACATTGCTTTTTTATAAAGCTTTCGATCAGCTTGAGCTCTAGGTCCCCAAACTGCTGGTCCTCTAGTCTCATTCAGCATTTTATAATGTATACCGGCTTGGTCTATAACATAACCCATTAACCCATCAAGTGCATCGATTTCTTTAACTAATGTGCCTTTTGCAATGCCACCGATTGCTGGATTGCAAGACATTTCGCCTAAATTTTCCGGTTTTAACGTAATTAAGAGAGTAGGAACTCCAAGACGTGCAGAAGCAGCGGCTGCTTCTACGCCTGCATGTCCACCGCCTATAACTATTACGTTATATTTTAGCATTAATTATTCTATAATTTCAGATTTATTAAAGAAAAATTCGATTTCTCTTTTCGCACTATTTTCACTATCTGAACCATGAATACTATTAGCCTCAATTGATTCGCCTAAATCTTTTCTAATAGTGCCTGCTTCAGCTTCAGCAGGATTAGTTGCACCCATAACGGTGCGGTTTAAAGTTATAGCATCCTCCCCCTTAAGCACTTGAAGTACTACCGCTCCTGAAGTAATATATTCAACTAAGCTATTAAAAAACGGTCTTGCTCTATGCTCATCATAAAAACATGCAGCTTCATATTTAGTTAAAAATTTCATTTTCTGAGCCACTATTTTTAAACCGGCATTTTCTAAGTAAGTATTAACTTGCCCTATTTTATTCCTTTTGATAGCATCAGGCTTAATCATTGAAAAAGTATATTGTATTGTCATTTTGTAACCTATTTATTATAATTATTAAATATATTTTTTAGCTGAACGATTCCATATTAAAGCAAATAATCCTCCTCCTAAAAGAGCAGAAATACTGAAAAATATAAATACCCCATTCCAACCATAATTATCGCTAATCCATCCTACACCGACTCCCGCAATAGCCGCTCCTAAATAACCAAATAACCCTGATAATCCATTAGCCGTACCGACAGCCTGACGGGTACTAAAATCAGCAGCTGCTATACCTACAAGGAGCTGAGGTCCTGAAACAAAAAAGCCTATTAAAGAAAGAATTACTATACTTAATAATTCACTGTGAATAGGAAGTTTCCAAAACAAGACTAACAATAAGCTAAGCAATACCATACATATGGATGCAACAGGACCTCGACGACCTTGAAATAGTTTATCAGATAAAACACCTGCTATTAATGCCCCTGGGATACCTATCATTTCATATAAACCGATTTGTAAGCCTGCATTTGCAAGACTTATATTACGTAAATCTTTTAAAAATGTTGGAGCCCAATAAATTACTCCGGAACGTATTATATAAACAAACATGTTTGCTAAACAAACATACCATATTAGCTTATTACAAAAGACCATTTTAAGTAATTGTGGAGTTAATAGCTTCTCATAATCTCCTATAGCTTCAAGCGGATATTCTTTATATTCCTCTACGGTAGGTAAACCTACTTCTTTTGGAGAATTACGAAGCCTATTATATAAAAAAAGCGATACTACACAAGCAACTACACCTGGAACAAAAAAGGCAGCTCTCCAATCAAATTTATCGATTAAATAACCGCAGCTTATCATAGCAAGAGCACCACCTATTTGATTAGAAGTTGCACCCATAGCCCATTTAGTTCCAAGTTCTTTTGAAGCGAACCAGTGAGTAAGCATCTTTGTTGCAGGAGGCCAGCCCATAGATTGAAACCAGTTACTGGCTATCCATAAAATTCCTATAAGCCATAAAGAATCTGAAAAACCTATTAGCATAGTAATGATCCCAACAAATAAAAGACCCAAAACCATAAATATCCGAGCATTAACTTTATCGCTAATAAACCCGTTACACGCTTTACTAGCTCCATACATAATAGATGAAGCAGTTAATATCCAGCCAATTTGTGTTTTAGTAACCCCAAAATATTCTCTTATAGCAGGAGTTGCTATATTAAAATTCTGACGACAAAAATAAAAAGTTGCGTAACCTATAATAATAGAATACAAAACCCTTACTCGCCAACTATTGTATTTTTTTACATATGGCGATCTTGGAGTTTTAATTTTGGATCTTGTATTTGTCATATTATAAACTCTCCGACTATAAAAAAGCAAGTTTAAGAGTCTAGCAGTAAATAAATTTTCATTAATAATTAAAGAGCTTTTTTGCTACAAATTATAAGATTTGTGTGAAAAATGAATAACACAAATCTTATAATTTGTAGCAAAAAAGCTCTTTAATTATTAATGAAAATTTATTTACTGCTAGACTCTTAAACTTGCTTTTTTTTACAATATTAATAATATTAAATTTTAACAAATTCTATTTTTCGGTTTTATTTAACAAAACTTTATACTCTTTATTTAAACCTTTAACAGCATATATCCATAATATTACTATTACAAAGAATATAGAAGCAAAATAAGGAGTTGCCTCTACAAAACCAAACGCAGGAAATAAAATAAAGAATGTAGATTGAATAATAGCACCACCTGATTTACCAAATCTTCCTCCGATAACTTCAACAGCAGCTTGCCCTTTTACTCGTAAATCCTTATCAAGCGGAATATACGCCATGTTTTTAGTGGCATCAAATAAAGAATATTTTACACCTTTACTTAAAACATTTTGAATCATACCGATCATAACAGCAAGTACTAAAGGACCTGAAGCAAGAATACCTGTTAAATGCATAGCAATAACACTATCAAAAAAGATAAATGCAAAAAACGCTGCACCGGTAATTAACATCATTAATGGCGTTATCATAGCTGCAGTTAGCCATGATACTTTTCTTAAAATATTACTACCTATAAGCATGAAAGCAATTGCAACCCAACCCTGATAAAATTGGAACTTCCCCATATATATAGTGTAAGCCTCTTTCGTCGGATATAATTCTTTTACTTTGGATTTCCAAACACCTTCAACTAAATTTACTGAAACACCGTAAGCAATAAGTAACAATGCAATATAACCTACATACTTAGAAGTAAAGATCATTTTAAAACTGTCTATTAATGACATTTTAGCTTTAGCTTTCTTTTCTTTTACTAATGCCGGATCATAAAGTCTAGGATCGGTTAGAACGTTTTTATTTATCCATCTATATGTTAATATTACCAAAAAGCTACTTGTTATCATTATAACAAACAAAGGTACAAATTTTAGATGTTCTGCAACTATTTGAGTTTTTTCATGCAAGCAATATCCAATAATTATGGATGTTACAGGCAATGCTAAATTAGCAAGTAAACCAAACATTGAGTAAAAACGTTTAGCTTCATCGGTTTTAGTAATTTGGTTAGCAAATTGCCAAAATAATAAACTAAGCATCATTGTTCCCCAAAGCTCTGCCATAGTATAAAAAGATGCAAAACTCCATTTCCCAACTATTCTTATAAACCATTTGAAATTAGGATAAACTACACTCCAAGATTCTATGGTTTCAGGATCAGGATGAACTAAATCAGGGTAAGGGTAAAGAACAAACGCAAATAATACAAAATACCCTAAGAAAAATGAAGTAATAACATAAAACACGTTTTCTTGCTTTAAAATATCGCAGAGCTTAACATAAATTACCATAGCGATTACGGCAGAAGGTAGTACTATATATGTTTTTAAGAAACTTATTGCTTCTGCTCCTATATCCGTTACTACAAACCCATCTTTAATTGAACGAAGCGTTGAGTAGTTTAATAAAATACAGAACATCATAAACGCCATAGGAAGAAACTTCTTATTTTCATATCTTTCTATAGGCCAAATTACCTTGCTTAGTTCTGAGAGATAATTGTCATTTTTGGGAGTATTCATAAATTAAATTTTCTACTTATTTTGAAGATGAATATTATACTAGAATATGTTAGAAAAGTCAAACCCATTGATTTTTCTCAAAAGAAATATGACAATTTATTTACTTGATTTTAGTTTCTATCTATAATTTTTTATTTATAAATTATTATAATAAAATATATGTCCAAATTAAAAACAGCATTATTAACTGCTATAATTTTTATAACAGGTTGTAAAAGTAATATGAAAAATGAAAACAAGATTTCATTACCGCAATATGTAACTTAAACCTTAAATAGTTCAGAGGATAAAACTATTAGAATAAAGGCAAAAACTTTAAACTTTCCGTTATCTTCAGAAGATTTACGTGATATATCTATTTTAGAAAAGAAATATGATCAAGAAGAAAATTGTGCAGGACTTGCTATACCGCAAATAGGCATATCAAAATGTATAATAATATTTGCAGTACATGAAGATGCAGAGTGAAAAAAATGGCATCCTGACCTTAAGGATACAATGCCTAAAACTATTTGGATTAACCTCATATAAACCGATAGGTATTGATAAACATGAAGATTACGAGGGATGCTTTTCTGTTGAAAATGCTACAGGACCGGTAGCAAGATTCAAGAAAATTCATTATCACGCATATGATATAAATGGCAATCAAATTCAAGGTATCGCAGAAGGATTTTTAGCAAGAGTTATCCAACATGAAATCGATCATCTAAACGGAAAAGTATTTTTAGATTAATGTAGCTCCAAAAAAAATAATGACTAAAGAAGAATATTTAGAAATGCGTAAAAAAGCAATGGAGCAGGAAAATATAAAATCTTAGAGTTCTCTAAATCTCAAATATCATTCTAGCTAAAATTTGAGTATGTCATTGCCGCAAAAATTTACTTTATATTATTTGGTATAATACTATTGAATCGGATACGGGACGCACGCGATATTCGCCTAAAGCTTCATCTTCATCACCTATTACATTATTTATAATTTTTCCGCCCATGAATAATGTAGAAGAACCGCCACCGTCTAAATTGATTGCCGATTCATATCCAAGTTAACATATAATATGCAAGTTCTGTTTTAGTTAATCCTATCACAGTATAATTAACAAGGTATTTTTCTAAAATTTTTAAAGCTTCAGGGATTATTAATTTATCAACATTTATTTCTTTCTCTTTCCGTAATATTGATCTTACTTGCATAAGCTTAAGGTCTTTTACATGTTGCTTATAAATATGTTCGACTACAACTATAACTATAGTGCCGTCATTACACACTCCTAAGGCAGTACGAGCATGAACCGGATCATCTTGCTTTGGATTATCTATAACATTTTTACCGTTTTGAACCAATAAGGGAATACCGGTTACTATTGAAGCAGTGTTACTTAAATTTATAAGCTTACCGTCTTTATCGATAAATTCCAAAATTAACTTTACAGAATCATTTATATTTACTACCAGCAAACTTGTTGCTTGTGGACAGGACAATATAAAGCCTTTCTGTGGGATTTGATTATCACCATGCTTACTTATTGCCGTAACAAATAAAATTAGACCTATATAGAAAGTAATATCTTTTAGGTTTGAAAAATAATGAACTTGATTTGGAATAACAGATTTATCGCCTATTGCTACTAAAATTTTTGCACTAGCCTTGGTAATTTGAATATTGCCCTGATCTATAATTAACAAACTTTGTAGTTGTTTTCTAAGGCTAAATAGCTTGCTGTCTATCATTAAAGTAAGGCTTGGTCTGCCATCATCACTACCAGCGATTTCAAAGAATCTGACATTAATAGCAGCAACTGCATTAGTGCGGTGTGCCATAACGTTTACTGTTTCTCTGCCTTATCACCTGATTATGAGCTTTAACTAGTTTTAACCCACAATTCTTAGGATCAATAGTCTAAGACATGAATCACATGCTTATCTTTTTCATAATGATTATATGTCAAGCCTTTATATTCCTTTACGTATATTTTAAAACTGTTGTTTTACTTTTTTTAACAATAAAATTTAACCATAATGCCTCTTTACTTGGAGAGAATCTCTTACTCTTCTCCGTCCATATTTTAACTATTTCAAAAAGCCTGTTAAAATAAGGTTTTATTGTATCTTCATGCATATTGTAAAAATCGCGATCATCACGTTGTATAATATCTGAACCGTATCCGTAAGAAACATAAAAAATGCCTTCCGGCTTTAATGCAGCATGAATTTTTTATACACATTGATTGTTTCATTATAAGGTACATAAAGGAGAGTTGCTTGAGCCCAAACACCATCAAACGACTCCTTAAAATCAATATCTTGAAAAGTGGAGTGCAGTACATCTATTCCGGTTGCTTTTGTAGCTCATTTAACCATTTCGGTTGAACCGTCAAAAGTAGTAACTTGATATCTTTGACTTAAAAAATATTTTGTATCACGACCAACTCCGCAACCTGCATCTAAAATATGAGCCTGTTCAGGTAAATAGCTAGTAAATGCTTTATAGTTATCAGACAAATCTGCATTGATTGTTCTGCTATAAAACTCTTGAGCGTTATTATTATAATATTGTATATTTTTCCCAACTATTAGTATATTTATACTCCCCAAACAATAACATACAAATAGAAAATACATATAATTTCTATTATATATTAGACTTCTTTTCGAACTCGCTTATAGGGAGTCATTTGGAGGAAACACGGAACGCAGCACCGCAGCGTATAAAAAAGTACGTGAGGATGCGAGTACCGGATTGACGTACAAATTACCCCTAGAAGTAGAGTTCCAAAAGAAGTCTATTGACTATTAGACTTAAAAATGGTCTACTTATCAAGAATAAGGCTTAAGGTTTATATGATAAAAAAAATAATATTTGGAATAGCTATTTTACTTAGTACAAGCTGCTTTGCCAATAGTACAACTTCTGACGGCTCAAAAAAAGACGCAGCAAAAACTAACGATGTTACAACACAAAAAATTATAGATGATTTTTCTGCTTACGCCGGTACTATAAAACCGGAAGTACGGGAGGAAATACAAAAATATAGAGTAGCAATAGTCAAGATTAATAAGAAGAAACGTGAACTATATAACAGGCTTTCCAAAGAGGCCCAAAATTTTTTAGCAGAACAACAAAAATATAAACAAAAACTATCTATCTCTAAGCTACCGGTAGAAAACGACCAAAAGAATAATACTGTTGATTCTAATTGTAATAAGAGCAAAGATACAAAATAAATTACTTTTCTTAGCCGTTATTGTGCGGGTCAAAAATCGTCATTGCGAGCAGCCATAGGCTGTGGCGGCAATCTCATGAAATAATAACAAACTCCTGAGATTGCTTAGTCAATTGCTACGCAATGTCCTCGCAATGACGGATAAACCTATCCATACAACAACTCCGTTTTTTAGCTAGGTATTTCATAAACCTGCTCTACTACACCATCAAGACCCATTAAAAAAGTATAAACTTTTAATTGGGGGAATTTTGCTTTTATTATATCACGGGCCTTGTTTAAAATTGCTGCATGTGCTGCCGTTTCTTTTTCCTTGGTATTTAGCTGTTCCTGACCTATAAGTATATTATAAGCTCCACATTCTCTATGATCAAGAAAAACAATTTGTTTTATGTTATGTAATTCTTGCAAAATCTCAATAGTATCTTCTATTGTTTTTCCCCAATAAGTATATTTGTCGTTAATAAGAGCAAGCGATGCACCGGGCAGTGATACTTTATCAAAATTATCTTCTAATCCTAATTGCTTCATTAATTTATCTGTTTCGTCTATTAATCTAAAATCTACACAACTAATTAAAAGAGTAGAAGCTTCATTTAATGTTTTTAAATGTTCATTACTTACTTCTACCTTTACAACTTTCTTATTGGCAATAATATCATTGTTAGCAGCGTAAAGATTTAAACTAGACACCATAATAAACCCTAAAATTATATATTTTACATGTATCATAAAATTTTCCTATTTAAAAATATTTCTTACAGGCTTTAAAATAAGAATAACCTGTAATGATTGTTAAAAAAGCGGCAATCCATAAAATTATTTCCCCTACTATATCTAAATAAATAATTCCTGAACCTTTCGAGCCTATTATCAATATCGATAAAGCAAACATTTGTAAAAACGTTTTTACCTTAGCAAGTCTCGATACAGGCACACTAACCTTTACTAGAGCTAAAAATTCCCGAAGACCGCTAACTAAAAATTCTCGTGCTAAAATTAATAAGCAAGGTATCTCATCTACATTATCTTTTTTTAGTAGCATGATAATAACGCAACCTACAAGTAGCTTATCTGCTATAGGGTCAAACATCTTGCCGAAACTTGTAACTAAATTATATTTTCTTGCAATATAACCGTCAAAAAAATCCGTAATACTAGCTAAAACAAATAATAATGCCCCAAGTGTACGTGCAAGTGAGTTATTTATATAAAATACCAGTATAATAACTGGAATTACCATTATTCGAGCAATAGTTAGATAATTAGGTAAATTTTTATCTATTCTCATTAATTAATTAAATTTATTAATATAATATTGTTGAATGATGGATAGAATATTATTCCAAGACCAATATATTAAAAGTCCAACAGGAAAACTACTAAACATAAATAAAAAAATTAGCGGCATAAATTTCATTACTTGAGCTTGCATCGGATCCGCAGGTTCAGGACTCATTTTTTGCTGTAAGAACATAGTAATAGTCATTAAAATAGGCCATGCTCCAATCATTAAAAATGACGGCGGCGCGAACGGTAATAAGCCGAATAAATTAAAAATAGTAGTAGGGTCAGGTGCAGATAAGTCTTTAATCCAACCGTAAAACGGTGCTTGCCGCATTTCAATAGTTACATACAATACTTTATAAATGGAGAAAAATACCGGAATTTGAACAAGTATAGGTAAACAACCAGCTACCGGATTTACTTTTTCTTTTTTATATAAAGCCATAATTTCTTGATTTAAACGTGCTTTATCATCACTGTATAAATTTTTTATCCTATCGATTTCCGGCTGTAAATTTTTCATTTTTTTCATCGAACGATAAGACTTATTGGCTAAAGTAAACATTAATAGCTTAATTATAACCGTAACAATTAATATACTAACACCGAAATTACCGACATAGCCATAGAAAAAATTCATGGTGTAGAAAACCGGTTTGGTAATTATATAGAACCAACCGAAATCAATAGCTCTATCAAATAATTTAATATTATATTGCTTTTCATATTTATCAAGCAAGTCTACTTTTTTTGCTCCAGCAAAAATTCTGCTTTTAATTGCAAAATTTTCGCCGGGCTTTATTATTTGTACCGGTGAAATAAAATCTACCTGATATCTTTCAGTCCCTTGCTTAAGAGCGTAATTAAAATTCGAGCTGTAATTACTTGATTTATCCGGAATCAAGGAAGATAACCAATATTTATCGGTAATTCCTATCCAGTCAACCTTACTTGCTGCAAATTTTTCACTTTTCTTATCTTTAATATCATCATAAGAATATTCTTTAAGGTTCTCGTCTATACACCCGATAGGTCCTTGATGTAATATATTCACCGCTTTCTCTACAGCAATATATTTACGATTTATTAAACCGTAAGATTGCACAGGAAGTTCTTTATCACTATTATTAACGATGGTTTGCTCTATAGTAAATAAATAGTTTTCATCGACAGTAATAGTAACTAAAAATTTAACTCTGTCTTCATTAACCCAAAATAAATGCACAGGTTTTTCAGGGCTTAATATTTCACTATCACTATTCCATATAGTATCGTTGTTAGGGAGTTTTACACTAGATAAATTACTAACTAAACCAACTTCAGCAAAATATGCATTTTCTGTATTAGCCGGTGAAAATAATCTCACTTCAGGACTATTTTTAGATAAATCTTGTTTATACTTCTTTAATATTAAATCATCAAATCTAAGTCCTTTTAATGAAATAGAACCGGTAAGTGATTCAGATTCTATTTTAATACGCTGTACTTGACTTTCTTCTTGCACAACAATACCAGTTGCAGGTTCGACTAAAGCTTTTAACTGTTGTTTCTTTAAATTTTCTGCTTTCTGCACTGCTATTTGCTGTTGCTGTTTTTGTTGTTCAGGTTTTACAACAAAATACTGCCAACCGAAAATTATACTTAAAGACAGTATAATAGCGGCTATTAAATTAATTATATTATTATTCATTCCTAGGTCTTAAATTTTAATATTTTTAAAGCTTTAAGTTTTAAAGCATTTAGAGCAAATAATCAAGTAGTATAATATACTTCTTTGCTTTCAAAAGTAGTGAATATCCAAGCTGAAAGACAACTTCCATCTTGGATACAAATTTAATTTATTTTTTTCTTTTTACTACTTTTCATTTTACTTCGGATATATTATACCACTCCTACATTCTGAAATATTTTTAATTTAAATTCAGGAAGTATAGAAATGAAATGTTCAGAAATATTGTCCTGTATATTTTCATAACCTACTAAATTTACTTCTTTAACAAAGATATATATTTCTATAGGCAACCCATTAATCGTAGGTTCAAGCTGTCTTACTAGAAAAGTAAACCCTTCGGTATAAACTGCTGGATTATTTTTTAGATATTCCTGAATATATAATTTGAATAGTTTAATGTTGGTTAAATCTTTCTCTTCTTTATCAAGAGTGATTTTATCTATTACATTCTTTGATATATAAGGAGATTTTTTTAGTGCTTTTAAAATAGTAGCATCACAGAAGTTAATAGTTGCCATATTAATATTAAATACTCTCTTTACCCTTCTTGCTCCTGATTCACTAATTCCTCTATAATTAGTTACGTTAGAATTTAAAATGCTGTAAGTAGGAACTGTGGAAATAGATTGGTCAAAATTCCTAATTGTTACTACGGAAATAGTAATTTTTTCAACTGTTCCTTCAATTGCGCCTATACGTACCCAGTCTCCAATATTAATAATTTCTTGAGTAGTTAGTTGCAAGCTTGCAAGTAATCCTAAAACGGTATCTTTGAAAACAAATGTTAAAAGAGCTGCGGCTGCACCTAAGCTTGTTAAGAATGTACTAAGCGAAATATTTAATACATATGAAATAGTTACCATTGCTGCAATAACTATGACAATAATTTTTAATATTTGAAAATATAAGCTAAGCGGTGCATTTTTTGTAACGGCTTTGATTCTATTCTGATACAGATCTGCAAAAGCATCTATAAGCGTTAATAATAACATCGTCACAGATATACCAGTATATAAGATTACTATAGTATCTTTGATTCCCAGTAATACATGTGCTTTAAAAGAAATAGGATTAAAAATCTTTCCCCAACATACAAAGTAAAATGCTAATAAAGTATGTAATAAATAACGAAATATAGGATATTTTTTTATCCTTTCATAATCATCATAATGATGTCTAGTTAAATAATTTTTTACCGGAATAAAAATTAATCTTTTAATTAGAAATATCACCGGTATAAGAGATACTAACATAACAAACAATAATACTAACTCAGTACTTGAGGTATGATATAGATCCATTAAATATTGCATATTTTACCTATCATTATTATTATAAATATAAATCTTTTTGATTATTACTAAGAATTTTATTTTTATCAATAATTTTAACTCAAAAGAATTTGGTATTGCTAAGCAAATATAGATACTGTCATTGCAAAGCCATGAAGCAGCTGCAGCAACCCATAAAAATAATAAAAAACTGAATTGCCTAGTCAATTACTTACGTAATTTTCCGTAACTCAGACGTTAAATGAATTAAATAACTTATTTATCTATGACATTTCCTAATATCAATCCAGTTATTTTCTCTATAGGTCCACTTGCTATCTCTTGGTATTCTCTTTCATATGTAATAGGAATTTTGCTAGGCTGGTTCTATGCAAATAAAATTATAGAAAAATTTAAGCCTCAAATTACCAAAAAAAATCTAGAAGATTTCATTACTTATGCCGTTATAGGCATAATAGTCGGAGGCAGACTAGGGTTTGTTTTATTATATAACCCTTCTAGATATTTTTCAAATCCAATAGATATCTTAAAAACTTATGAAGGCGGGATGTCTTTCCATGGCGGAGCTTTAGGGGGGATTATTGCTGCTTATTTGTTTTGCCGAAAATATAAAATTAATTTTTTAAGTCTCACGGATATAATAGCCCCTGTAGTACCTATCGGATTATTTTTAGGTAGGATCGCTAATTTTATTAACGGCGAACTATACGGACGTATTACAAATGCTTCTTTTGGTATGATTTTTCCGAATAGCGATTTGATGCCAAGACATCCTAGTCAATTATATGAAGCTTTTTTTGAAGGTTTAGTATTATTTAGTATCTTAGCATATGCAACATTTAAGCACAAAACTCTTAAAAAGTGCGGTTTAAACTCAGGAATATTTTTCACATTTTACGGTCTTTTCCGAATCACTATTGAAATATTTAGAGAACCCGACATACAAATCGGGTTTATTTTAGATAGCTTAACTATGGGACAAATTTTATCTGTACCTATGTTACTTTTAGGAAGTTATTTAATATGTCAATCGAATCCAAAATAAGACAATTAATTGATCAAAACGGTTATATTACTTGCGATGTCCTCATGCAGGAGGTATTAAACTCAAATCCTACTTCCTATTATAAGCAAGTAAAATCATTAGCTAATGAAGGTGACTTTGTTACGGCTCCTGAAATTTCACAGCTATTCGGTGAAATTATCGGCTTATGGTGTATCAGAGAGTGGCAAAGAATTGGCTGCCCAAAAAGTCTTAGTTTAGTAGAGCTTGGTCCTGGTCGAGGTCTACTAATGCGTGATTTACTACGTACTGCAAAATTAGTACCGGAATTTTATAAAGCCTTATCAATTGAACTAATAGAAATTAATAAAAATTTCATTGCTTATCAAAAGGCTAATTTACAAGATATTAATTTACCGATTAGTCATCAATCATTTGTAGAAGATATACCAAAGAAACCTACTATAATAATAGCTAACGAATTCTTTGATGCTATACCGATAAAGCAATATATTAAAGTCAAGGAATTATGGTATGAAAGAATATTTGTAGTGCAGCCGGTAGACAAAAGAATTAAATACGATAAAATAAGCGTTAATAAGCAATTACAAGAATATCTGCTGTGTACTCATATTGAAGCAAAAGACGGGGCAGTACTTGAAGAATCTTATAAATCGATAGAAATTATAAAATTTATAGCGCAGCATCTAAAAAGACTAAGCGGCAGTGGCTTAATAATAGATTACGGCTATGATATAGCTCCGAATGGTAGAACTAGATATCAATATAATCAAACATTACAAGCGGTTAAAAACCATAAATATTGCCCCATCCTTGAAAATCTTGGAGAAGCTGATTTATCGGCACATGTGGATTTTTATGCATTAAAGACGGTAGCTAAAAACAGCAAAATAAACGTAATAGATACAATATCACAACGAGATTTTTTAATAGAAAATGGAATCTTATTACGTAAACAAACATTGCAAGACAAGCTTAATGATAGACATCTTGCCAAATTCGCTTATAGAGAGGAATTTAAAGAAGACACGAAACGCAGCACCGCAGAGTACACTTTAGTACGTGAGGATGCGAGTATCGGATCGACGTATAAATTACCTCTAGAAGTAGAGTTTGGAAAGATGTCTGAGCAGGCACAAATAATAGAAAGACAGATAAAAAGACTAATATCACCGAAACAAATGGGAGAATTATTTAAAGTATTACAAATTATGAATTAATTTAGGTTTTGTGGACATTTCTAATGTTTATTGCTGCAAATTATAAGATTTTTTTGAAATATGACTAACTATTCCGCAAAAATCTTATTAATTTTTGTTACAAAATACATCAAAATAGCAAATCAACTAGAAATGTCCACAAAAAAATCTAGGTTCTGAGTCTTGATTATAAATGGACAACTTTAAGTCCCCTTCTTCACATTTCAGCATGGCTTCAAATTCTTTTTTATACGCTCTTCGGTTTTTCCTGTAAGATGTAAGACACATAAGCAGTATCATTGGATATACAGAACCGCTATAAACCCCAAAACTTTGAAATTCACAATCAGCATCTCGGTACTTAATCCATAAATTTGGGAATTTTTTAAGTAAATTAACTTGTTCTCGTTTGTCTGAAATATTGTTTTAATATTTCTTGGTATATTTGATTTAGTTTCTTATATTCTGCAGCGACACAATAATTCATGTCACCTTGTGTCATGGTATTATTACAATCAACAGAAAATAATTGCTTTTTTCATTATTTTATCATTTTTAAAAATAATTAATTAAGAATCACACACCGTGACGTTCTGCAATTAAACTTTTTATTTTACCGATAGCTTTAGCAGGATTTAAGCCTTTCGGGCAGGTCTTAGTACAGTTCATAATCGTATGACAACGGTAAAGCTTAAATGGGTCTTCTAAAGCTTCAAGACGTTCACCGGTATTATCATCCCTTGAATCGGCAATCCATCTATATGCTTGTAGTAAAATCGCAGGACCCAAATATTTATCACCGTTCCACCAATAGCTAGGACAAGAAGTAGAACAGCAAGCACATAATATACACTCATATACACCGTCAAGCTTTTCTCGGTCTTTAATCGACTGTAACCTTTCAGAGTTTGAAGGGGTAGGGCTATCGGTTTTGAGCCAAGGTTCTATAGATTCGTATTGTGCATAAAAATGCGACATATCAGATACTAAATCTTTCACTACTTTCATATGAGGAAGCGGATAGATTTTGATATCGCCTGATATATCTTCTATTGGTTTTATGCATGCTAAAGTATTTGTACCGTCAATATTCATTGCACAACTACCACAAATTCCTTCCCGACAAGAACGCCTAAAAGTTAAAGTAGAATCGATTTCGTTTTTGATTTTAATTAAAGCATCTAAAACCATTGGTCCGGTTTTGCTTAAATCTATCTCAAAACTATCGATAGTAGGATTCTTATCAAGATCAGGATCATACCTATAAATTTTTATCTTTCTAGGTTTAAGCATTTCCTCTTGTTCTTTATGCTCTCTACCTTTTTTTACTACTGAATTTGGCGGTAACCTTAACTCTGGCATTTTAAGTACTCTCTTAAAATTTGTTTTTAGAACTATACAAAATAATTAGCTAATTCACAATCTTTCATACCTGTTACGTGGATGACATTAATGTCTCTAGGTTGCCATGCTACTTACAGTTACTCACAAGGTATTGCCAGCGTGGATACCGATGTCATTCCCGCAGAAGCGGGAATGACATCAAGAGCATTTACTGGTCCACGCAACAATGCCTACTCACAATGACGCTATTTATAGTTAGCAATCCATATACGAAGATCAACTTCAAAAAGAGCCAGGAGTTCACAAGACGAGGAACGCAGCGTATACTTAATACATGAGTACCGCAGTACTTGTAGAACGACTTCGCCAATTTTGAAGTTGATCAAGTATATTCTATTATCCATTAAACTGCTCTTTTATTGAGTCATATATATTTTATAATCTCATCTAATTTTTTAGTTTCAATTACGCTGCCATTATTAATATTCAGAATATTTTTAACATTCTCAAGCAATAATATATAGGGATTGTGATATTGTACTATTCTGATTATTTCATACAAAAGTCTACATCTCCTATACCAAGCCTCTTACCTGAAATACTAAAAGATTGGCAAGGAAAACCGACACATAAAATATCATATTTAGGGATTTTGGTCTGATATTTCCATAATATCACCATATGGCTTATCACCGAAATTTCTTTTATATGCTTCTTGTACATCTTTGTCTATGAAAAAACACATTCAAGCCCCTTTATTTCCAAGACTTTTCTAAAACCACCGATACCACAAAATAAATCTATAAATTTATACGTAAATTATACTACTAAACTTAGGAAGCGTAATTTTCTTTTTTAGCTTTAGTTGTTTTTGTTTTCTCAGGTGATTTTTCTTTATCTATTTTTATAGTAGATGAATCATTAAAAGGAAATTTATTCTCCTCTTCTGAATCTAAAGCTCTACCACTAAGTAAATTTTTAATTTGCTGACCAGACAATGTCTCATATTCAATTAAAGCATTTGCTAAGGTATGAAGTTGATCTATATGTTTTGTTAAAATATCTTTTGCAAATTCATATCCTTGCGTAATAATTCTTTTAACTTCAGCATCAATTAACTCTGCAGTAGCTTCCGAGGTTTCATGATTAGGTTGTCTACCATACATATCATCACCACTTAAACCGTGAAATATCGGTCCTATTAAATCACTTAAACCTGCTTTTGTAACCATCGCTCTGGCAATATTAGTTGCACCTTTTATATCCGACGAAGCTCCTGAGGTAACTTTATTTCTACCGAAAATAATTTCCTCCGCTACTCTTCCTGCCATATAAACTGCTATAGATGATTCCATCTGTTCACGATTCTGAGAATATTCATCAGTTTCAGGAAGTCTTTGCACCATCCCAAGAGCATTACCACGCGGTATAATCGTAGCCTTATGAATAGGTGATGCTGCAGGACAATAAAGTCCTACTAATGCATGTCCGCCTTCATGATATGCAGTCAACCTTTTTTCTTTCTCCGACATTGCAATGGAGCGACGTGCAACTCCCATCAGCACCTTATCTTTTGCCTCTTCCATGTCTTGCATATCTACTTCTTTCTTACCAAGCCTTGCAGCAATAAGAGCAGCTTCATTAACTAAGTTAGCAAGTTCAGCACCGGAAAAGCCTGGGGTACCGCGAGCAATAATTCGTGCTAGTACCGTACTATTATATTTAATTTTCTTTAAATGTACTTTTAGAATTTGCTCACGACCGTTTATATCAGGGTTTGCAACGGCAATTTGACGATCAAACCTACCGGGACGCAGTAATGCACGATCAAGAACGTCAGGACGGTTTGTAGCTGCAATGATCACAACTCCCTCGTTTGCTTCAAATCCATCCATTTCAACTAACATTTGGTTTAAGGTTTGCTCACGTTCATCATTGCCGCCACCCATACCGATACCTCTATGGCGACCTACTGCATCAATTTCATCGATAAAGATAATACAAGGAGCATTACGTTTACCCTGTTCAAACATGTCACGCACACGGCTTGCACCGACACCTACAAACATTTCAACAAAATCAGAGCCGGATATGCTAAAAAACGGAACATTAGCCTCACCTGCAATTGCTTTAGCAAGAAGTGTCTTACCGGTTCCGGGAGGACCTATAAGTAAGCAGCCTTTCGGTATTTTACCACCAAGCTTTTGGAACTTGCTTGGATCCCTTAAAAAATCTACTATTTCAGTTAATTCTTCTTTTGCTTCATCGATACCTGCTACATCTTTAAAGGTAATTTTTGGTCCTTTATCTGATAGCAACCTAGCTTTAGATTTTCCAAACCCCATGGCTTTCCCACCTCCATGCATTTGACGCATGAAAAAAACCCAAACACCTATCAATAAAAGCATAGGAAACCAAGAAATTAAAAAGCCTAAAAAGGTATTCATTCTTGTTTCAAGAGGCACTACTTCAATATTAACGTCATTGCTAGTAAGACGATTTACTAAATCAGGATAATCAGGAGCATAAGTATTAAAAGTAGAGCCGTCATTTGAAGTGCCTTCAATTACTCTACCCTGAATTTTTACCGAATTAACAGTCTTTTCATCAACTCGTGTTAAAAAATCCGAGAAAGTTATATTATTTCTTCCACCAAGTAAACCGTCAGATTGGAACACATTAAAAAGTAATATTACACAAATAAAAAGTACTGCCCAAGCTAAAATACTTCTACCTTGATTATTCATCGATATAAAACCTAATAAAAATTTTTATTGGTATAAGAGAGGTCTGTAAATAAATTTTAACTATAAAATTTATTTACAGATAACCTCTTAAATACCGGTGTTAGCAAAAATGGGTGAAACGAGATACAAAATTTGGAGAAAAAGATACTTCAAAGTTCCACATGTCGTTATCATAATATGATATATGTGGTATTGCTATAACTTTTTCAAGTATTTTAATGATAGGTAAGGTCAATAAAACTGCATTGTGGTTTTTGCAAGATAGATTTTTTAAAGGTTCTAAATCTAATTGTTTCTTTATTATTTTATAATCTTTTAACGATAGATGAGTTACAAAACAATTTGGAGTTTCTTGATTTTTTGTGATACAAAATCTATTATCCCAAATAACGGATTTATCTAGTAATATTTTACTCTCAGGCAATTTTTTGCCGAATTCCCTGTATATAAGTAACTCGTTTTGTATGCGCTTAATTATACAGCCATGAAGTGTATTCTTAAAGTTTACGTCTTGAGTAATTAATTTCAAAATAGGTTCTACCGAATAAAAACGAGCTGCTCTAGATTGTCCACTAATTATTATCAGTAAAAAATTAATTATTTGTACTTTCACCTCATTTGAAAACTTATCAAATTTAACTAAATCAAGAAAAGCAAAGCCATATTCAAAAATCTTGACCGCTTCAGCTATCGCCGATATTAATTCAGGCTTAAACTCGTTTTCTATACGTTTGTTGGTTTTAAGTTGTTGTGAGATTATTGCGGCTTTAGACATCTTTCCACACTTCGCTTCTAGAGATAATTTAGACGCCGTTCCGGTACTCGCATCCTCACGTGGCATTGTTGCGTGGATCAATTTTACCTCTGTCATCCCGTGGCTTGACCACGGGATCCAGTTAAACATACTAAAATTATTAGTACTTTTTATTGTCTTTACCGTGGTCAAGCCACGGGATGACAGAGGTAAAATTGATCCACGCAACAATGCCTCCTCACCTACGCTTGTGTACGCTGCGGTGCTGCGTTCCGTATTTCCTTTAAATTCCTCTCTATAAACTGGTTTGGAAAAATGTCTAATATAATCTGCACCTTTAGCTAATTTTTGCCTAATAACATTTCGTCTATATTTATCAGATGAATTTGACTCATCTTCAAACCATTTTATATTATGACTGACTAAATATTCTACTAATTCACTTTTTGGAATATTATATAGCGGTCTAATTATGTGTATATTATTATACCAATTGATATTACTGCTACTAAGTCCAAATATACTGCTATTACGCTCTAATCTTAAACAAAAATTTTCTATGTAATCATCTTCATGGTGAGCAGTTAAAAGTACTAATATATCGAGTTCTAGGCATAGATTGGTCATCAAATCATAGCGTCCTTCTCTTGCTCTTTCTTGTAAATTGGAAAAATTATTTTGATGGTCAAAAGATAAACTATAATGCTTGCGATTTAGACTATTACTGATATTTTGGATATAATGGGTCTCTTGCTTCGACTGTTCCCGTAAGTTATGATCAACCGATATAACAAATAATTCTATATTATTTTTCTCTGCCCAAATATTAGCAAGATAAAGAAGTGCTACCGAATCGCTCCCACCAGATACTGCAATCGATATTTTAGATAAGCCAAAATTACTTATTAGATTATTGATATTATACTCAAATTTTTCATATAGCATGGTTGAAAAATGTTAGTATTGTTTGTAAAGTGTTTGGATATTGTGGTCAAACTGAGTAGTATGTCATCTCCGCGTAGGCGGGACGTTGTTGCATGGCTCTTATGTCATTCCTGCGAAAGCAGGAATCCAGAAAAAAGTATAAACACAGCAAATTCTTGAAATTAAAAGCTCGATTTATCTTGTTTTATGCTGGATGCCCGCCTACGCGGGAATGACATCGAGCAAGTTTCTCAATCCATACAACAATGCTCTACTTTTGCAATGGTAACAAAAAACTACACAATTAGATGATAAAAAAAATTTATGCTGACTCAGCTAAATCTTCTGAAGTTTCAGTCTTTTGTTCGCGTAAATAATCTTGTGCCTCTGATTCTGATCTTGCAACAATAACCGTAACTATAGCATTAAGCTCTGCATGGAGTCTTATTTCAACTGTATAAATTCCGGTAGATTTAATTTGTTTATCAAGAATAATATTTGAATGAAAAATATTATAAGATATATTTTCAGATAATTTATTGGCTATTTCTTTATTAGTAACCGAACCGAAAAGTTTACCGTCATTTGATGTTTGACGGATAAAAACTAATTGTTGATCTTTAATAAGAGCATTAATTTTTTCTACTTCTTCTCTTATTTGCTTATCTTTTGCTTCAAATTCGTGTTTTTGTTTAACTATTAGCTCTTTATTAGGCTCAGTAGCTCTAATAGCTAATTTTTGCGGTAAAAGATAATTACGACCAAACCCGTCTGCTACTTTGAGTATGTCGCCAATTTTACCTAATTTTCTTACGGGTTTTATTAATATAACTTCCATGTATTATGCCTTTATTTAGCTTGAAATACAAAAGGTAATAACGCTAAAATTCTTGCAATTTTAATAGCATTATTTAGCTTTCTTTGTTTCTTTGCACAAACATTTGTGATCCTGCTTGGTAACATTCTACCGCCTTCAGAGACAAATTTTATTAAAAGCTCAGGGTTTTTATAATCAATAACAGGTGCATTAGGCACAGAAAGAGGGCATCCTTTACGTCTTCTAAAAAATACTTTTTTAGCAGTTTTATCTCCTACCTTGTGAGCAGCTGTTTCACTAGCATTATTACTTTTTAACATTCTTTAACCTTAATTCTTATCAATTTAATTATTAATCGTTACGTCAATTACCGGAGCATTCTCTGTACTTTGATTTTTTAATATCGGTGAAGGTTCACTATTAATTGAATCTGCTTGAATTGTAAGAAATCTAATGATATTTTCATTAAGCTTCATTTTTCTTTCTAGCTCTTCTTTTACATTACCAGTAATATCTAGACCTAAAAAATAATAATGTCCTTTTTTGTTATTACCGATTTTGTAAGCTAAAGTTCTTAACCCCCAATATTCTTTTTTTATGATAGTGCCATTATTATCTTTAATAATTTTAGCAAAATCATCAACGATTTTATCTATATCGTTTAATGATACGTCTTGACGTATAATAAAAACTGACTCATAAAAACTCATGATATATAAGAATCTCCAACAAACAAACTTTAAAATAAAGCTACTTATAGCAACTAAAACTATTAAATTCAAGTATTATCTTTAAAAAATTATTATTTCTTTGTTTCTTTTTATAAAAAGTTTGCTATAAACCCTAATAAATTAGAAAATTATTACAAAAAATTTTTAATTATTTACTAAATATTAATGAAGATTAATTCAGTGTTTGATGAGCTATTACCTGAAGTTTTAATTATAGAAGAAAAAAATAAAAAAGTGTTAATATTTCTTTAAGTAATGATATAAGAGAGCAGGATTTAATATAATGAGGGCTTCAACTCTAGAAAAAGCATTAACTTATTTTTTTAGTCAGCTGCTTGTTATCATGATTATTAGTGCAGAATTACAAGAAAATCCTTTAATAACAATAAATAACTAACAGAACATAGACGATAACGTGCTATTTTTTTATAAGCCCTTCTTATCTGAGCAAATAGTAGGTACTTTAAAGAGCTTATTGAGATGTTTTAAGTCAGTTGTACAAGATAATATTATTAAATTTAAGAATCTAAATATTGATTTAAATACTGAAAAAGTATACAAAGACGGACTGAATATTCCTCTAGGTCCTACTGAGTTTAAAATTTTACAACTTTTTTTCAGGTTCCAAATGAAGTATTTTTGCGTCAAGAAATAATAAAATATTTATGGGAAAGTGAAGAGACCTTTAATGAACGTCTCTATAGATGTTCATATAAATAGGATTAGAGAGGTCTTAGGGAAAGACAATTTAATTATTACAACCATTCGTTTATTGGTTATTATCTAAATAAGGATAACTAGAATTTTATTGTCAAAATTTTCTTTGTATTTATACATTAAGTATGTTAATATCTATTAATATTTGTATAATATAATTAAGATTTTATTCGTTGCCGATTTATATATCTTATAACTAAAAACTGTAAATTGTATGTTAAGTAAACTAAATAAGCCCGCTTTATTTGCTTTAATATTTTATCCTATTTTTATTATATCTCTTGTAGTTAAATATTCGTTTGATTATGGAATAGGGCTAACTGAAGTTATTTTTATAATTGCTAGTTATTATATTAATAATATTACCGTTGGGATCGGTTTGCATAGGTTATGGTCTCATAATGCCTATAAAATAAATAAATATGCTGAGTTTGTCTTAATTATGCTATCTGCAGGAACATTACAAGGACCAGCTTTATCTTGGGCATCGAATCATTATAAACATCATAGATATACGGATCAAGATCAAGATCCGCATACTCCTTTAAAATTTGATAATAAATTTTTAGGCTTTATGTGGTCTCATATAGGATGGATGCTAGTCGGAAGCGGTAGCTATAAGTCTATTGATCGCATTACTTGGGCTAAGCACGGGAAAAACAATTTATTAAAATGGCAGCTAAAATATTATTGGCAAATAGCAGCTTTTATGAATATTGTCGTGCCTTTATTTATCGGTTACTTAGTCGGTGGTACTATGCAATCGGCATATGCAGGATTTTTATTTATGGGGCTCGGTAGATTCCTACAGCAGCAAGCAACCTTCTGCGTTAATTCTTTATGCCACTTTGCCGGTAGTAAAAAATATTACAAAGGCACTGCCGGAGATATTTGGTGGATGGCATTATTCTTACTCGGTGAAAATTGGCATAATTACCATCATGCTTTTCCTTCAGATTATCGTAACGGTGCAAAATGGTATCATTTGGACGTTCACAAATGGATAATATTTTTAATGAGTAAAATCGGTTTAGCTTCAGGACTTGAACGTACTACAAAAGTACGTATACAGGCAAAAATGCAAGAAACTTTAAGCTATCTTAGTGAAAAACAAAAGCAAAAATTGACTTTAATGCAAACTAAAATAGATCATTTATTAGAAAATCTATGCTTAAAAATTAAAGAACTTGAAGAATCATCTATTACTATCAAAGAACAATTTAAAAAATCTTTTGTAGAAATACAAGAATCACTTAAAAATTTAGCGGAGCAAGTAAGTACTGCAACACAAATAACAGAAAAATCTTCGGAAAAACTATTAAAAATAGTGAATAAAAAAATTATTGATGCCGAACAATCTATTTATAAGCTGTATAATCAATTAAATACCTTAAAGGTATCTAATTAGGCATTATTAAAATAAAGATAGATATCGTGATTGCAAGCGGGTGTGGTGTTTTCACATGGGTCCTGTTATGTTCATGCCCACCTACACGGGAATGACATCGGTATCCACGTGGACAACACCTTCTCATAATGACGCAAACTATCATTTTTTACTTAACAACGCCTCTAATTAGTTTCAATTTGAATGATAAAAATTTTAGGTATAGAATCAAGCTGTGATGATACAGCTGTTTCTATAATCACCGAAAATCGAGAAATCTTATCTAATATAATCATTTCACAAAATACAGAACATACAATTTTTGGAGGGGTAGTACCTGAAATTGCTGCACGTTCTCACTTATCGCATCTAGATAAAGCATTAAAAAATGTTTTAAAAGAAAGCAACACTAAATTAACGGACATTAGTACAATTGCTGCAACTTCCGGTCCAGGTTTAATCGGCGGTGTTATAGTTGGCTCAATGTTTGCAAGATCACTAAGCAGTGCTTTAAAAAAACCCTTTATTGCAATTAATCATTTAGAAGGTCATGCTTTAACCGCAAGACTAACCGATAATATTCCTTATCCTTATTTACTCTTGTTAGCTTCAGGCGGACATTGCCAATTTGTAGCAGTTTTAGGTCTCGGAAAATATAAAATACTAGGATCTACTATAGATGATGCCGTAGGCGAAGCCTTTGACAAGGTAGCCAAAATGCTAAACTTAGCTTTTCCCGGAGGACCTGAAATTGAGAAAAGAGCAAAACTTGGCGATCCTCATAAATATAAATTTCCAAAACCTATAATTAACAGCGGTAATTGCAATATGTCCTTTTCAGGACTTAAAACTGCCGTGCGTACTTTAATAATGAATTTAAAGGAAATTAATGACACTGTAATCAATGATATAGCGGCAAGTTTTCAATTTACTATAGGAGAAATTCTAAGTAGTAAGGTACAAGATGCTATTAGAGCATATGAACAAATAACAAATAATTTTGATAAGAAGAATATAGTTATTGCCGGCGGTGTCGCTGCTAATAAATATTTACAAAAAATATTAAGTAGTTGTGCTAAAACATATGGTTATCGGCTTATTTATCCACCTATCCACTTATGCACCGATAATGCTGCAATGATTGCATATGCAGGACTTGAGCGTTACAATAATAAGTTATTTACTCCTTTGAATTTCTGTCCAAAAGCTAGGTGGAGTTTAGAGGATATTAGTAATTAAAATTTATTTACTGATATCCTCTAAGAAGAAATATAATTTTTTAATATTGACACTTCTTAATTTAGTAGTATAATATGCAATTACCATGAAACATGGCAATTACGTATATAAAAAAGAGGTAAGTTTATGAGCAATAGCAATTATGAAAACATATACAAAGCATTTAATTGTCTTTCAGAAGCAACCAATTCTGCCTATTCAGCCGTAAATACTTTTTTAGAGCTACCTAATGTATTTAACAAATATCCTACTGTTATTTCTGTAATTTTTTCTAAAACAGCAACATTAGACTCTAATATAACCAATATAATTAAAAACGGTGTTATTATATATGAGATATCAACAGCCTTAATAGAGGCCGTAAATACTTTTTATAAAGATAAAAAACTAGTCGATACAATATTAAAAGACGGACAACATGCTATTGATAAGCTTATTGAAACAACAACCTATTTATCGCCAATAGTTACAGGTATTACAAATACTTACTTAGTTGATCCGTATAAAGAAGAAAAAGCACTATTATTTGACTTACAAATTCCTAACTCTACTAGTAGTGATTATTATCAATTATCAGGTACTGAAAGTATAACATCATCTGAAATTGAATATTATTAATACTAATTTATAGAATTTTTATATTACTTTTTCTAGATGACCATGCTCCTTTTAGTTATGGTCTTGTTGCATTGCTTGTTTTGTGTCATTCCTGCTTCCGCACGAATGACATCAAACACGTTTTTTGAGCTATGCAACAAGTCTTTTAATAGCTCGCAATGACAAAATCAATAATTATTAAACAGTGCCTTTAACAAGAATAGTGGATTATGCGATAATTCGTTATTCGGAAAAAATTAATCAACTTATTGTTACCTTCAATTCTTTATCCTTTGCATTTATTTTAACCGTTTTACCGCTACTTATTTCGCCTGCTAAAATCATTTTGGCTAAATTATTTTGTATTTCCCGCTGGATAAGACGTTTTAAGGGTCTTGCTCCAAAGCTTGGATCATAACCTTTTTCGGCTAAATAATTTAATGCAGATTCATCAAATTCAAGAATAATATTTTGTGCTAGTAAAATTTTCTTTAAACTTTCAAGCTGTATCTTAACTATATCATGAATATTATTACGATTTAGGCGATGGAATAATATAATCTCGTCTAATCTGTTTAAAAACTCAGGTTTAAATACTGCTTTTACATATTCCATAACCTCATCCTTTACTTTATATGTATTTTCGTCCTCTTTCTGATTAACGAGTATCTCAGCACCTAAATTAGACGTTAAAACTATTATAGTATTCTTAAAATCAACCGTTATACCTTGACTATCTGTTAATCTTCCCTCATCAAGTATTTGCAGCATAATATTAAATATGTCGGGATGGGCTTTTTCAACCTCATCAAATAATATTACCTGATAAGGACGACGTCTTACTGCCTCCGTCAACACTCCGCCTTGATCATATCCGATATAGCCGGGAGGAGCTCCTATTAAGCGAGAAATAGCGTGCTTCTCCATATATTCCGACATATCTATACGAAGTATTGCATTACGGTCATCAAAAAGAAAACCAGCTAAGGCTTTGGTAAGCTCGGTTTTACCAACCCCGGTCGGTCCTAAGAATAAGAACGAACCAAGCGGGCGGTTAATATCTTGAATCCCTGCACGTGATCTTCTTACCGCATCACTAACACCTTTAATTGCCTTATCCTGGCCTATTACCGATTCTCGTAATTTCTGCTCCATCACAAGCAGACGCTCACGTTCACTTGATAGCATCGTATCAATTGGAATACCAGTAATACGAGAGATAATACTTGCTATATCACTTTCCGATACAATTTCTTTTAACAGCTCTTTATTATCCATACTTTCGGCTTCCTGAATCTTTTTCATAATCTCAGGTATAATTCCGTATTTTAGCTCACTAGCTTTAGCGAGATTAGCATCACGTTCGGCACGTTCAAGCTCGTTTCGGCTACGGTCTAGTTCTTCTTTGAGCTTTTGTGTTTGCTGTAGTTTAGACTTTTCAGCTTGCCATTTAGCTCCCATATCATAGGATTTAGACTCTAATTTTTCTAATGCTGTAGTTAAATGCTCTATTTTCTTTTTAGAATGCTCGTCATTTTCTTTTTTAAGTGCTGCAAGCTCTATTTTTATCTGAATAATACGACGGTCCAGCTCATCAAGCTCTTCTGGTTTACTTGATAGCTCTATTTTCATACGACTACAAGCTTCATCAATCAAATCAATAGCTTTATCAGGTAAATAACGATCGGTAATATAACGGTTTGATAACGTCGCTGCTGCAACTATTGCACTATCGGAAATTCGCACTGCATGATGCAACTCATATTTTTCTTTAATTCCTCTAAGTATTGATATAGTATCCTCAACCGTCGGCTCACTCACGTAAACAGACTGAAAACGACGAGCAAGTGCCGCATCTTTCTCGATATATTTACGATATTCATCTAGAGTAGTAGCACCGATACAATGCAGCTCACCACGAGCAAGCATCGGCTTTAGTAAATTCGAGGCATCCATAGCACCGTCGGTTTTTCCCGTACCGACTAATAGATGCAATTCATCGATAAATAAAATAATTTCACCGCTTGATTCTTTGATTTCGCTAAGCACTGCTTTAAGACGCTCTTCAAATTCGCCTCGATATTTAGCTCCCGCTATTAAAGCTCCCATATCAAGCTCAATAATACGGCAATTAATAAGCGATTCAGGTACGTCCTTACTAAATATTCGTTGTGCAAGCCCCTCTATTATAGCAGTTTTACCGACTCCAGGTTCTCCAATCAATACAGGATTATTTTTCATACGTCGTGATAGTACCTGCACCGTTCTTCTTATTTCTTCATCACGTCCGATTATCGGATCAAGCTTACCGCTTTCGGCAAGCTCTGTTACGTCTCTGCCGTATTTCTTTAAAGCATCATAACTATTTTCTGCCGATTCGGTATCTGCTTTTTTGCCTTTACGAAACTGTAAAATAGCTGTTGCTATTTTTTTATTATTAATTCCATTATTCATTAAAATTTTACCGGCTATAGTATTATCATAAGTTAATGCTTCAAATATACGCTCTATGGTTACAAAGCTATCCCCACTGTCTTTAGCAATGCTACTAGCTTTTTCTAAAACTTTAAGAACTTCAGCAGAAGAATAAACTTGTCCCCCTCCCTCAACCTGAACTTTTGGGATTTTATTTAGTTCTAGCTGAACTTGATCTTTTAATAAGTTTATATTACCGCCGGTATTATTAATAAGGGTTTGAATTATACCTGTTTCTTCACTTAAAAGACTAGATAATAAATGCAAAGGTAATATTTGCTGATGATCATTTTTAGCAGCAAGTGATTGGCTACTAGCTATCACTGATTTAGCATGTGCAGTAAATTTATCAATATTCATATAAATAATATATTTTAATTAATAAAGTTAAATATTTTTAACTAGACTATTTTTATATAATAATTTTTAATTAAAATAACAAGAGATGCACAACTACATATAGAATTTTATAATGCTTTCATCATCAAAAAAACAATTTGATAACGATAAGGAGTTTTTATTAAATCATACAAAAGAATTTTTAACCACACCCGGAATAGGTGTTACTTGAGAAACAAATAGAGCGAAAATTGAAGGGAAAAACGGTGAAACTCCAATATTAATACATGACAGTCGTAACAATCCCAATGAAAAAATTGTTTTAGGCACTAAAGCTTTTGAAATGCAATATTTAAATGCTATCAGAGGAGCGATAAACATAGCAAAGGGCAAAAATAAACCTGAGCTTGTGCTGAAATTAAATAAAGAAACAGTAAAATTTATTAATAGTTTTAATGCTTTGAATATGGAAAAATCACAAGAAAACATCTCAAAAAATAGGCAAGCTGAAATTGACAGTATTGCTGAATTGCTAGGAAAAAGTGGTATTAAAAATGCTCATAAAAAATTAAATGTTGCTAAAGATTTTCAAAATTTCAATGATGAGGGAAAAGAGCATATTGTAGTCAAAGCGGAAGTAGCTTTTAAAGGCTTGACAGAAGAACAAAAGCAAGAATATCAAAATAGAGACGATAAAACTGGTATAATGTAATGCCTGAATGCGCGAGGAAGCTTGTTGATCAGTATACTGATACAATTTAAAACGGTAGGCATGTTATCCCAACCCAGTTACGACAAATTGTTGGCATGAAAAACGCCTTTGAGAAAATTGGGACAATAACCGACAAAGACGGTAAAAATTTTGAAACATTGCTTACATCTAAACATGCAGGTACATTAGCCTCGATTTCAAATGATATAGATTCTAGACAAAAAATTACCGACTTAAATGCACGCCAAGCTCAAGAATGGCTTGAAGACGGCGTTACTCTTCATACTAATACATTAAACTCAGGTCCTATAGGAGCTGGCAATGATCCCACAATTGTTGATCAGACAAAAAAATCTATGGAAAATGTCGGTGGGAAAAATACTAATACTCCTCTTAATTTATTTAGGCTTATAGGAGTAACAAATAACTTTACAGGAGTGAGTGATACTTTAAACAAAATAGCAAAAAATTTACCGACTGAAAAAGGAATTGATGAATTAAAAGCACATATTAAACCGAGAAGCAAATTTGAACATTTTTTTAGGATCAATAAACCTACAGGAAATGCAGCAGAAACAATTAACAATGCAAATTTAACGGATCAGGAAAAAGAAATATTAAAAAAAGCTGCAACATTAAGAAAAAATATTGAACAAACAGATATTCCTTTTAGAGTATCCTTCGAGACAAAACTTCCTTTTATATCTTTTGATAAAGAAAATATTAATCTAAATATATCAGATGTCTTAAGTAATTAAACAGCGAAAATAAGACAAAATAAACAAGAAACTAAAACCACTAGTTTAATAAATTTACCTCAGGAAGAAATATGCACAATGTGTGCCAGCGGTAAAGATAGAGAAGGGCTTAATGAACATAATAAAATATCTCAAGCAGTATCAAAATATACCGGTATAAAAAGAAACAGACATCGATAAACAATTACTTAAAAACTGTCATATTACTCAGCAAGCAGGTAGTATTTATGCAAGCGGTGCAACAATAGGTTGTTACGGCACTAAAAAAGAAAATAAAAGAGTCATTCCAAAAAGTAGAAAAGAAACACTTGCTGCTATAATGGCATTAACTGCTAAAACTAATAAAATTGCAGACAAAAAAAAAGATGGATAAAAGATAGATGCAGAATATGAAAAAAATCACCCTAGAGAATCTATCGCAATACGCAGTGATAGGAAAGTTGTTAAACCGTTAACTAAATCAGTATCATAGCTTAAACTAAGTATAACCCCACCGGTTAAATTTAATAAAAGTCAAAATATAGGTAGGTATGGAGAAATAATGTCAGAACTTACAATTGTAACAGGCGGTACTAGAGGAATAGGTAAAGCTACCGCTTTAGAATTAAAAAATAAGGGTCTTACGGTAGTGGCTAATTTTTTCAGCAATTACGACACTGCTAAAGAAATAGAAGAAAAATACGGTATAAAAAACCAAACGCTAGAATATTACGGATTTTGAAGAATGTAGAAAAGCAGTAAAGGAAATTGAAGAGGAGTTTAAAAAACCGGTAAGTATTCTTGTAAATAATGCCGGTATTACCAAAGATAAAATGCTACATAGAACGAGTCATCAAGATTGGAATGATGTGATTAATGTTAATCTCAATTCTTGCTTTAATATGTCTAGTAGTGTAATGGAGCAGATACGAAACCAAGATTACGGTCGTATAATAAATATCAGTTCAATTAATGCTCAAGCAAGGCAGGTTGGGCAGACTAATTACTCTACTGCTAAAGCTGGAATTATCAGCTTTACTAAGGCCCTTGCTCGTGAAACTGCTTCTAAAAATATCACCATTAACTGTATAGCTCCAGGGTATATTGCAACCGAAATGGTAGGAGCAGTACCCGAAGACGTGCTTGTTAAAATCGTTAATAGTATCCCCAAAAAAAGACTAGGACAGCCGGAAGAAATAGCTAGAGCCGTAGCACTTTTAGTTGATGAAAATGCCGGATTTATCACAGGTGAGACTATTTCTATCAACGGCGGCCATAATATGATTTAAACAATTAACTAATAATAGATTAGAATATGAAAGAGATCGTAAACCAATTAATCTCTAAAGGAAGAGAACTTTTAAGTAAAAATGAATATAAAGAAGTACTTAATATATTTACCTTAAATTAAACAATATAAAGGTTTTCTAAATATCTATTATTATGAAGACATCACTTACTTGTGTTGGGGAGAGTATTATAATAATGTTGAACAAACAGACCTTTTTACCTTAAGGCGGTAGCTTCATTACGACAAACAGCTCTATATACATCTAAACCTAAAGATACTGATGTTTTATTAGGAAAAGCTTTTTACAAAGCAGGCAAATTAAGCGAAGCTGGTACTGTACTTAACAAATATATATATCTTGTCCAGAGAATGAGGAAGAATTTCAGGAAATTCTCAGTCAAATAATTCCAGAACTTAATAAAACTAATAATTCACCAATGTTATCGAGAGATAGTAGTCAATTAACTTCGTTTAATAATAAAGATTCGCATGATATAATAGAAGTGAGTCAAACATTAAATGCATTAATAAGCATAATAGCTAAACATGACCACGATATAGCTCGACATGCGCAAGCAATTGCAGACATAAAAAAATGTTACAATCTGCAAATGTTGGGTATACTGCAGATATAAACAACCAAATTAAAGAATTGAAAGTCATTAACCCTAAATTAGAAGAATATTATAAATGTTTTAATATGGCTTTACAACAATGTATGTATTGCTGCTAGTAAGTAGCGGCCTAGTAGTTCATGATGCAGGGTATTTAACGTGTGAGTGCCTCTTCTCTTATAAAATGGGTTTGTTATCTTGGCGACATAGCAGCGTCCGGTTTTTTAAATTCTATTGCCACTGCTCTAATAGCAGTTCTGCATGATGCCGGTAATAATATGTTTAACTCTAAGAAAGAAAAAAAGCTATTAGATGTACTTACTAAATTTTGTAAAATGATTAATAAACAATCTAATATAACCATACCTGTAGGACAAGATCTACAGAGATTAGCTTTACTTTTTGCTAATTTAAGGAGTGTAGAAATCAAAAAAAATAATGAGACAGATTTCAGTAATTTCTTTACGACTAAATTGCCAATGCACAATAAATTTTTTCGTTATGATACCAAATAATATCAAAGAAATGAATAGTAATCCTATGGAAAAATTAGCGTTTCAAGATACTATTTCTTTGATTAGTTATATGTATCATCATGCAGAGGATATATTAAAGAGTTCTAAATCGTTGTTAAATCAAATTTTAACTACTACAAAAGAAGGATTAAGCACATCATGGGATGATATAAAGAAAAACTACTCCCGGCAATATAGAGTACGATTTATGGCAAATGGAAAAGCAAGTACCTGAATCTGAAATAATAACTGAGAAAGCAAAAAGCGGACAGCTACGAAGTATAAAGATATCTTGCTTTTCGGTTGATTGCTCAAAACCACTTTAAAAAAAATAGCGATTTCTTCAACCGACATCAGAAGAGGAGTTGAAGATTTTCTTAATCAAAAATATTTTGCTGATAAATTTACTGAAGAAGAACAAGGTTGTTTTGTCTTATTCTTAGCATACTAAATATTTAGATATGGTAATAAGGTATGTCTCAAATATTTTAGCGAGCAACAGCCGGAGCTAATTAAAAAAATTTTCGATGATTATCCTCATTTATTTTTTAGGAGAGAGGCAATTAACATATGTATTAAAAATAAAGATGGTAGACAAAAACCATTAGATGCAATAAAGTTAAAATCGTCAGATAAATTTTTTAAAGATTGCTTTGATACAGTATTCCCTAAGGTAGATGTTGTTGTAAACCTCATATTTGAAGAAGAACCTAAACCGAAGCACGTACCTAATGAACTTGAGCTTGTATTTAACTTAGAGCTCATACCTTTAAATATAGATGAAAATTATGATGTACTACCAACAAGTAATGTAGAAAATAACCACTAAATTTTTAAAATGACTAGCATATATCACATTCTTGACCGTATCCCTGCTATTTATAAGCAGGACATGGAAATGGAGTATGAGCATTTGGCTATGCAATTAATTAAGTCCGGTAAATTACGGATAGATACCGATGATTGCTGCAATTTTGCAAGGTTTACCGAACCTGCTCTTAATATAAGCTTAATGGTTAGTCAAGAAGAGCTAACAAGCCCGCATTTAATCCCTGAAACTACCAAGCTTTTTCAAAATTTATACAGAAATTCCGCTTCAGATCAAAAAATAAAATCAATTTTCGATAATTTAAAAAAGCAAATACAAAAGCTACAGCCGGTTAAGAAAGAAGTAACCGAAATGCTAGCACGTATTTTTGTTCAGTCGGCTCATCCGATCGTAATAAGGTGGCTTCTGCTTAATAAGACGGAAGTATTTCTTACCTACTCACATAATATCGGCGATATGATGGATATGGTTAGCTGGCAACGAGTAGGCGGTAATAGCGGTATGCAAAGCACTAACGGCAAGGACGTAGCTATTTTTGTTTCATGCGGCGGTAATCCTTTTGCTGAAAACAATAAAGATCATCCGACTTACGGCAACGGCTTTGCTGCGGCAGCAAGACTTCAGATTATCGCAGCCCAAGAGCTTGGACATTTTGCTGATATAAAGAGAGATGATAAAGGCAGGCAAATAACTCGCCATTCGGCTAATTTTTCCGGTACTAAAGCTACCGATAAAGTACGAATTGCTAGAAAAAATGACATAATACATTGTCATAATTTGCTGAGTAAGCTCCTTAAAGCAGGTATGAAAAAGCAATTAGATTATGAAACAAAACTTAAATTTTATAATGCAAATAAAGTTAGCGGCTTAAAAGTTTATGCTATAAAATTCATGATTTTTATATATAAATTTCGGCTTTTAAATTATAGCAGTAGGAATAATCTAATATTTGTAAGAAAATTTAAAACCGATGAATATATGGCATTAATGATTGATGCTATGTTTAAAGATATGCAAGCTAATTTATCACCGGCAGCTGACGTGTATAAAAATAAAAACCCTGAAATTGAAGAAGCGATAGCCTGCATTGAAGCCTTAGCAAGAGTACCGCAACAAACCATAAAATGGGGATATTTAACTACCAAAGAAACTATGCATGACCTTTATAAAATATATTATAACGAGGTTATACCTTCTTTAATTACTAGCTATAATGCTATCACCGGTGAAAATTATCAACGTAATTTTAAAAAGCCAAAAAGTAATTTCTTTTCTAAAATCAATATCTTTAGTAACAAAAAGTTAGTACTAAAACCGGTTAGGGAATTATGAGTATACTGATGTGAAATGAAGAATGGTAGACAAAGATTAACTTCAAAAAGAGCAAGGAATGCACAAGGCGATGAGGCATTGCTGCGTGGATATTGTTTTTTCGTCATTGTAAGGAAAATTACAAAGTAATTTGACTAAGCAATCTCAGGAGTTTGTTATTATTTCATGAGATTGCCGCCACAGCCTATGGCTGCTCGCAATGACGATTTGGTATCCCGCACAGGAATGATATTTTTAGAACAATATCTTTAACTTTATGAACCTTTGGTGGCTAGTATATTTGCTGTGTAAATTACAGTTATACGTTGCAAATAGCTCAATATTCTTATGAGCGGTAAGTAAACTTGCAACTACATTATAGCCGACTTTCGGTGTGCTGCTACTTGTAGTGTTCTCAAAGTAATTATCTGCCCAAATAAATCTAGCTTTCACCTTAGGTTGCTTATTGCTAAAGCTATTTTCTACAGAAGCATGTAGTCCCGGTACTATTTGAGTATCGTTTGATAATCTCTTAGGAGCGGTTAATTTTATGCCTGCAATCCCTGTAGTTAAGTTACCGGACTTACCAGCAACATACATATTATTCACACCTGTACCGGTTTGCTGCAGTATAAGTATATCCATTAGGAACAAATCCATCTCCATTACTCATCCTCAAAATTGATAGGACGGCTACATCATTCGCCGTGTGAGCCCTATTAATATTAATCACAATATTTGTACAGAATGCCGTAGGGAGATTGTGAAAAACTATACCGCTTTCTCCTAAAACATTTATAGTAATATTACCTTCAAGTACTACATCACCGATAAGAATTACGTTACGTCTAAGATCGAATGTCGAGCCATTAACGTTAGCATTACCGTTAATCGTAATGTCCTGAGTGCGAATATTATAAGTTCCCGAATCAAAATTAGTTTGTCTAGAATGAATATCATTATGCAATTTGTGTTCATGATTACCTTCAAACATCACTTTAGAAACTTGTTTGGTTTGTGAGCCGATTTCATAAATATCAGGAATCTTTACGAAAGTTACCTCTCCTCTCATAGTTTTTAGTAGTAGTAATATTACCGATAAAACCTTTATTAACCCTTACCTTCCCAAAACTTATAAACTCTAAATTCCCTGTATCTATTACACTGCCGTTGCGATGTTTCATATCAACTTTTTCTTTAAATACAAGCTCAATAGATTCAACGGCACTAATATTATTACCGGTAATGGTTAGCTCAGAACCTGTTCTATTACCGCTTATAAGCTTTAGCTTTGCTTTTGCATTATTATTTGGCGCCATATGCAAGAGGTGCTACTAAAGCATTTTGAACTGCCCTTTGAGTTTGCAGATTGTCAACGTTAGTTATATTGTTAATACTAACTCTTGTAGTTGGATTGCCTTCAATAATAGTAAATACCCCATTAAAACCATAAAGATTAATATCATTAATATTAATATTTTGGGTAAAATTAACCATATGGTTATTTTCTGCGATAATAATATTGTCATTATCTTGTGGAAGATAATGGTTGTGATTATATCTTCAATCATTCATCGTACCTATATTAGAAGATGGATTGCCCGCCGAAATAATATCCGCCGCAAAGCCTCCCATGCTTGCAAGCAGCCCAATACTACTGGTTGCTAGTAAAAGTTTATAAAAAAATTTTGTTCTTATTAGTTATAATTTCTCCTATAACTTATTGCTTTTAATGATTTTACCACTTAACTTATCGGTCATTATACACTATTTATTTACGATGCACAATAATTAATAAATAAATTTACTATTAGTTAATATTTATTAATTATTTACGATGGCGTGATTTATGAAATTTAAGGGAAATAGGCTGGTTTAATGAAAGGTAGGGGTTATGGTGTTTGTTTGGTAGGTAATCGTCATTGCAAGCAAGCATTGCCCGTGTGGATCAGTTTTCCGTTGTCATCCTGTGGTTTGACCACGGGATGACACCGAGTGCGTTTTTCGATCTGCACAATAATGTCGTAATTTCCTCGCAATGACGTCAAAATAACATCCTATTCATCATCTATATTAGAAAGCTCATCTTGTAATTCTCGAGAAAATACATCCTCATCATCGTTAGAATCATTCGATTTCTTAAGAGAGTTTTTGAAATTATTTAGGTCTTTATTTTCAAATATTTCAATAGATTTTAAAGTCTCGTTTGGAATTATAACTATAATATTTTTACTTAATTTATCTAAATAATCAGTGGTAACGGCAACTTTCAGTACTCCTCCATATTTGCTCTGTTTGCTACTTACTACAAAATCTTTTAAAGATTTACTTTTAAAATAGTTTTCAGAAGTAAAGATCATTGTTATAAAAAATAGTACTAACGAGATAGTAGTACCTACGGCAAATCCTGCTAATAGCCCTAAGAATCTGTCAATAAAACCGTTTCTCATAAATGAAATTATAGCAAGAAATTTATAAACTATAAAAACACATAAAATTAAAGCAATAACATAAGATATAACACCGGCAATAATTATTCTTATAACCTCATTATCCATATATTTCCCGATTAGGTCAGAAATATATGGATATAAAAAATATCCTAACATTATAGAAGTAATAAAACCAAGTATTCTAGTTGCAAACCCGATTATGCCTTGATATAAGCCGAAAAATGAGAAAAGAGTAATAATAGCAAAAATAGTAATATCAAAAAATGTGATCATTATTGTTAACTTCTATTGAATAATTGGATTTAAATCTTATATATTATATAATTAAAGTTTAATTTATGAGCGATAAAATTTTTCATAACTTATCCGGTAAAACACTAGTTGCTACACCGCATGTCATTACAAAAGGTATTTACCATAAATCCTTAATTTATATGTTATCACACACGGAAGAAGGAGCAATAGGATTAATATTTAACCGCTTAGTAAATCATATAGATTTAAAATCGTTTTTTAAAATAAAAAATGACGAAATAACAACTCCGGTTATGGTTCCTATATATCTTGGCGGACCCGTAGAACATGAAAAAGGGTTTTTTCTTCATTCTAGCGATTATAATAAAAATTTGTTATTGGATTTCCATAATGATTTAGCAGTAAGCTCTAATTTAGAAATTTCAGAAGATATAGCTTTCGGTAAAGGACCTAAAAATAGCTTATTCATTGTCGGTTATACAGCATGGAAACCAGGGCAGCTTGAAGAAGAATTAGAGACAAATCTATGGCTGGTTATGGATTGTAATAAAGAATTTATTTTTGCCGATAATCCTGAAAGTAAATGGCATAATGCATTAAAACACTTAGGCATTGATGAAATACATTTCTCATCACAAATAGGAAATGCTTAGAGATTATCTGTTAACCATTTTTCGGTAAGCCTAAGCAATAATGCTTTAAAAATTTTCCCTGACTGCTAATTAAATACACAAAATTAGAATGTTGTAATTCATATTTGTTTGTTTTTACATCAAATATTTTGGATGTATAGAAGACCTTAAATTGATCTGCTAATTGTTCAATATCTTGGACTCTCCCTGTTAAACCTATAAAATTATCATTTATTTTTTCTAAATATTTTTTTAATACTTCACTTGTATCATGCTCAGAATCTAGAGTAATAAAAACTACTTGTACTAAAATATTCTCTTTCTTTAAAATCTTAATAATATCTTCTACTCTTTTTAGTGTTTGATTGTCATATAAGGAATAGGTAGTACCAAAATAAATCAAACTTAAATGACCTTGCAAATGGGTACTATCAAATTTCTTTCCTTCTTGATCTATAAGAGTAAACTTAATTTTAGGCGAATCGTCCATATTACTAGTTTTCGCACTAATCTTAAGCTTAGACGGAGTTAATGAAGAATACAATAAACATAAAAATATTATGCCCGTAATCATAGCTAGGGCTATAAAAATTTTTATAATATACATTTGGTTTTTATTATTTCTCATAACCTAAGTAATTATTAATATTTATTTATAATAAAACTTATTCTTATCATATATGCAATAAAAATCATCTTTCAGTATATTAAATATTGTAATATCTAAATTGTGATATTTTTAGTTAAAATTATTAAATAAAAAACAACTAAGAAACGGATTAATTATGTACAATTATACCGTTTATGTAAAACGTTTAAATGATAACTTTAAAAAACAAGAACATACGGAAATAGTAGATAGTACTATTTCAAATGCTAAATGACAACAACAATGCAACTCAACTGATACAAACACTCCTAAATCAAAATTCGTTTGCAATAACAAATAATATTGAACACAATAAAGCAGAAAATATGAGGGGTATAATGATGTTGAAAAAAGAAGAAATAAAGGAAGCCGAAATGGAACATTTTATATCCAATATGTAAAGGATAAAAATTTTATCGACTTAATTAATAAAGATAGTGAGAAATATGAAGCTATTATTGATAGGAGTAATAAAGCTATAATTATATTAGGGCAAGAGAAAGAAGATTTAAAGCTCATAGCTAATTTTCTTAAAGACGGTGAATTAATATTAGAAAGTAACGAGTATGGAGATTGGGACTGCTCAAAAAAAGTCTAACCACAAGTTCAAATATTTTAGATAGTTTTTATATAAAAAACGCAAAATATTTAACATATAACAGTTCTTATTTGAATGCTGCTAATTCATCCTCTGAATCTACTATTGACAAATTTTTCCTACAAAAAATTCTAAGTACGACTCCTACTAAATTTATATTAGTAATAAAAAATATTGAAACCAAAAACTCTCACTTTTCGCTTGTCAAAACCAATCTAGAAAAACTTGTCGGTATATTTGAACAATTTACTAAATTATATTGATATAAATGAAGGTAATTTATCTATAGTAGTGACTGATAGCCCAAACAAGCAATAATCATACTCGTATATCTAAAATTATTGATGACACTATAAAACTCGGTAATTTTAGCGATGAACAAAAGAGTATAATTAATAAAATAAAAGATTCTATTTTTACTTCAAGCTAGCGAGCAAGTAAAAGACTATACAAAGCTATTAAATATTAGAGATGATAATTATATCATTCTAGATGAATATAATAAAATAACAATCGACGGCGAAAATTTAACATATATTTTAAATTCCATAAATATAATTAATAAAGAAGTACCAATTAAGTATCAATGAGCTTAAAACATATATAGAAAATAATTAATTTAAGTTTTGAAGATGTTTTGCCTAAAACAGACAAATTGAAACAATTAATAGATATAGTAAATTATTATAAACAGTTAGAAGACAATGCCAAAATTATAGGAAATTTCTTAGAAACCGTTAAAAAATTAAATCAGCCTTTAGAAACACCGAAATCAGAAAATAAATTAGAGAATCTTCTAAATTACCTTAAATAAAGTTATTAGAATCATTTAAGCATACAATATGCAAAGATAAAGATTCATTTTATAACAAATTAAATGAGACTATTGAAAAATTTTATGAAGATATCAAAAATAACGATGTTTAGACTTAAAAGCAATCAATAATATATATAACTTAAAAAACTTTTTACAGCATATTAACAATTCTAGCACTGATGTTAAAAATTAAGATAATATTAAATTATTTTTAACAAAGAGCTTTAAGAATTTTAATAAAATATTAGGTATAACTATAAATAATAGCATTAGTAATTTACTAATAGGCTCAGTCAGCAAGCAAGAAGCTAAATCTCTTTGGAAGTATATTACCGCCTCTAAATCTATTACAGAAATATCTCAAAATCTTGATAAAGTAATATTATGATAAGCTTTTACATCAGCCTGTGTTACCTGATCAAGCGCTACCTATTTATAATTTATTAGAAAAATTACTAAAAGAAACTCACAAATCTATTAATGATTGTTATAAAAACGAAAACTTATATAAACATCAATTAGCAAAAATTTATTGTCAACAAGCACAAATCTGTACACCTAATGGCTCAACAAAACTATCTAAAGACTCAATAGGATTGTATGAAAACGCTGCTAACCTTGGTTCTGAAGAGGCAAATATAAAACTTGGGAAGATTGAATTTAAGAACGGAAATTATGTAAAAGCTTTAGAATATTTTAAAAAAACTACTCATATATCTTATGCAAAAGAAGCTTTTAATGAATTATTACATCTAAAAGAATCAGAACTAAAAAAGAAAATACAACAAAAGAAGCTAAATTAGCATCAGAAATAATTGAATTATATTCAAGCCAAAGTGATTTTTATAACCAATATAATCTAGATATATCAGAAAAAAGTCTGCAAGATTCACTAAAAGTATTTTGTCTTAATACGAAAGCTCTCATAGAAGAACAAGGAAGACCTAAACCTTATGGAATATTATATGATTTGTCTAAAGAGTTAACATCAATAATTTCTTCACCGTGTAGTCAACTTAAATTTATACAAAAAACTGAAAAATATAAAAATTTAGCAGAAAAATTTAAAGAAGAAAAACTAGAAACTAATTATACGAATATTACGACAAACCGGTCACATGATTCATACTTTAAAGAACCTTTACTTAAGTTCGATGATTTACACTTTAATTCTTCATTTAGACCATATTATGATAATAATGAAGATTCTAGCAATATGTTAGGTGCTTGTTATAATTCCTCAGAGTTAGCCTCAATGAGAAAAATTTAATATCTCTTAATACAATTTTAATAGACAAGCAGAAATGTGGTGCTAGTATAAAAATAGCTATATTTAACGATGAATTAGATTATGACAAATAATCAATTTTCCGAAGATACCAAAAAAATTGCTGATCAAATAAAAGATGCATTAATGGGTATTAGTGACGATCTTGTACTTGAAAGTAAAGAGGTAGAGGAAATTTTTGAAGAATTAAGCCAAAATGAAGAATTTGAGTATGAGATGGAACGCATGCTTTCTATCTTAAATGAACAAACTATGGATTTAACTCAACTGCAAAGTCGGATTATCTTATTAATTCGTAAGTATTTAGGTAAAACTCAAAACTTAAAGCTTAAAATGCTTAAAATGGATGAGAAGCTCATTAACAAGAATGTTGCCGAAGTCAGTAATTATTTAATGCATCAGCATTCTAAAATAGTTAGAGATGCTAATAAAAACCTTACAAACCCAAAAGACAAATTACAAGGTTTAACCAAACAAGCTAGAATAGACTTAAAACGTTTATTAAAAAGCTTTGCCGTTTACCAAATTTATATGTTTATGAACCCAAAAAGAATAGCAGGCGAAACAAAGCTAATGAACTTCGCTTATAATATGATCAAAGGGGGCATGAAACTCGCTAAAAAATATGAAGGCGGCAAGGAACAAGAAATTAAATCATATTCACCTAGACTTATTAAAAAACTTGAAAAAGCTCATATCGGCTTTAAAAAAAGTGGCGGTATATCAATTTAACTATTGTATCTTTTTATAAAGAGCTTATAAACTAACATTAATACTATGATAGCTATCAAGCTTTCAACTTAAATTATTCATGTAAACTTAATATTGCGGAACTAATAACTTGGGTACATCTTGGCTGCAGTACTCAAGAAAAACACCACACTCAACCTGTAAAAATTAACATAAAACTCTTTCTCTCAACTCCTCCCCTTGCTACTGTAACGGATAATATAAACGATACTGTTTGTTATGCAAAAATCGTACGGCTAGTACAAAAACTTTCTCAAGAAAATCACTTTAATCTTATCGAGTATTTAGCCGCACAAATATATGTGATATTATTTATCAAAATTTTATCGAATCTAAATTAGAAAAGATTTTTCTAAACGTAACCGTTACTAAATTAAAATCACCGGTTTCAGGAGTACATGGCGGAGTTTCTTTTTCTTATTCAGGAAAGGAGACACTATGATTTATATTTCTATAGGCAGTAATTTAGGTAATAAACTTTTAAATATTAAAAAAGCTCTAAATTCACTAGAAAGTTGTAATTTTATATCGCTTAAGCAAGCTATTATTTTTGAAACACAAGCTATTCTACAACCTAATGCAGATAAAGCTTGGGATAAATCATATTTAAATATGGTGGTGCATGGCAAAAGTACTTTAACGCCTAGTAAACTTCTAATTGAGCTTAAAAAGATTGAAAAACAACTAGGTCGAGCAAGCTCTTACGATAAATGGTCTCCAAGAGTTATTGACTTAGATATCATACTTTGGAATAATTGCCATATAGATTTACCTGATTTAAAGATACCGCATCCTGAATTATTAAACAAACCGTTTCTTATTCATCTAAATTGCAGGTTTAAGCTTGGAATGTCGTTATTCATGTCCGATCAATAATTTTTACAACAATAAAACCTTTGCAGAAATAGCACATTTAATTGAAAATCAAGGAGTTATAGGCTCTCTTGTTTTAAATCCTCAATTTGTCGGTATTTTAAACATTACTCCTGATTCTTTTTCTGATGGAGGATTGAGTTTTCATAATGAAGGGGCTACAATAATTGAGCTTGGATCACAATCAACACGTCCTTCTGCTTTAATTATTAATGAAGATGAAAAATATGCAAGGCTCAATAATGTTCTTGAAGAGCTTAAGGAAGTTATAAAGGAAAAAGAAGTTATAGTCAGTATTGATCTCCTGAAGTAATTAAACATGTTTTAAAAAAATACCCTATTTCCTATATCAACTTGGTTAAAAATAATCTAGATGATTATACATTACGATTAATTGCCGATTATAATTGTAAAATTATTACTATGCATTCATTAACCGTTCCACCGCAAAAACAAAAATGTCTTGATTTCGATAAATCTCCACTTACTAGCTTAAATATATAGACAGAGCAAGAAATAACAAAATTAGAAAAATGTGGATTTGATAGAAAAAATATCATTCTTGATCCTGGAATTGGTTTTGGAAAATCCGTTTATCAACATTTATATATTACAATATATTAAAGAATTTAAAAATCTAGGATGTGAGATATTGTTAGGACACTCACGAAAATCTTATATTTCCGCTTTTTATAATTCCAAAGCATCGGAAAGAGACTTAGAAATAATAGCAATATCAAAATATTTAATGGAAAACGTAGTTGATTATTTACGAGTGCATAATGTTATAGAGCATCAAAAATTTTTTGTAACAGACCATATGATTAACTATATCTTATGAAAAATAGAAAAATCATCGGTATAATGGCATGTGACCCACAAGGGGTGATAGGTAATAAAGGTCAGATGCCTTGGTCTTATACTAAGGAGTTTGAATATTTTTATCAGACGGTAAAAAATAATATTATAGTCATGGGACGAAAAACCTTTGACTCTATACCCACAAAGATTTTAAAACATTGTATTTGTATTGTTTTTTCAAGAAATACACCATTACAATCTTATAATAATATATTTTTTATTAAATCCTTAGATGATTTTTGGCAGGTAATAAAACCTTTTACTGATAAAAAAATTTTTATGGTTGGAGGGACAGAAATAGCAACTCTTTTCCTAGAACAAAATCTTATTGATGAATTTTTACTTACAAAAATAAATAAAAATTATGATGGAGATACTTTTTTGCCTCTTAATCTTTTAGCAGAATGGCATTCTGTAATAATAGATAAAACAAACAATGATCAGATTTATAAATTTACTAAGAGGAGGTAAGATGAAATTTTTAGAACAGCTTAATATAAAAATCTTGAGCAATATAACCTCTTAAATCATCCATTTTTCAATTATGGCATATGGGAAAACTTACTCATTCTACTTTACAAATTTACACAAAAGAATATTATATCATCACGTTACAGCTTTCCCACGTTATATTAAGTGCAATACATTCCAAATGTAGTGATATACAAGCTAGACAAATATTACTTGGTAATCTTATAGAAGAAGAACAAGGTGAAGAAAATCACCCGGAACTATGAAAACGTTTTGCTAAAGGACTTGGATGTTTAAGAAACCAACGCACTTCAGAACCTAAATTAGACTCAACTCAAAAACTTGTTCAAGATTATTAAATTAACAGAAGAATCTTTTTCTATAGGTCTTGGAGTACTTTATGCTTATGAGCGTCAGACTCCTAAAGTATCTGACTCTAAAATTCAAGGATTACAAAAATTTTATGGAAATTCAGATTACAGAACTTTACAGTTTTTCATTGTTCATAGTAAAGTTAATCAATGGCATACACAAGAATGTGCAAATTTGATTAATAATTTAAACTCAGAAGAACAAACATTAGCATATCAAGGAGCAAAACTACTATGGCAATTTCTAGACGGTATAAATGCAACGTATCAATAATTTAACTATTATTCTTTCATAAAATGAAAAATATCTTCCTACATTCCTTAAGTCTTGAGAATTATCGTAATTTTAAAAAACTTGAACTAAAAACAGATAATACACCAATAATTTTAATAGGTGAAAACGGTAGCGGTAAAACTAATATTTTAGAAGCTATATCGCTATTTTATCCAGGAAGAGGGCTGAGATCAGCAAAACTTGCCAATGTATGCAAAACTTCAGAAGATCATTGTCTAGTTAAAGCTCTATTGCAAAGTAAGCTAGGACTTGCAGAATTTACCACCCAATTTAAACGTAGTTCTAATAGAAGGATAACTGAGTATAACGAAAGTAAAATAGCCAATAATGAGTTAAGTAAATTCACTAGCATGGTATGGCTGACTCCACACATGGAAGGAATCTTTACAAGCGGTAGCAATGATAGAAGAAAATTTCTTGATAGAATAGTTTATAATTTTGATCCAAAGCATGCAGAGCTAGTTAGTAAATACGAATATTACATGCATGAGAGAAATAAAATTCTAGTAGAAGATATAAGAGATGATAATTGGCTTAAAATTATTGAAGAAAAGATGGCTGATATTTCTAACCATATCGCTAATAATCGCTTAAAAACCTTAGAATTTATGCAGCAAGCAATAGATGACCTTGAAAATGAATTTCCAAAAGCCGATTTATCGATTGACGGCATTGTTGAACAAAAAATATTAAACGGCAAAGAAAATATTGTTAGTTTTATTACTGCAGAACTTTATCAAACAAGAAGCAAAGATAAACTACTTGGTCGCACTAGTTTTGGAGTGCATAAAAGTGACTTTTTAGTAAAGCATCAAAAGAAAAATATCTTAGCCAAATTCTGTTCTACCGGTGAACAAAAAGCTATATTAATTGCAATAATCCTTGCTGAAATGAATTATGCTATAAAGCTAACTAAAATAGCACCGATTTTACTTTTAGATGAGGTCTTTGTGCATTTAGACGACAAAAGACGTCAATATTTAATCGAATTTTTGACCGGCTTAAACATGCAACTATGGGTTACCACTACCAATCTAGAGGGAATAGAAAATTTTGCAACTAAAGCACAATTGATTAAGTTATAGTTTGTTTAATAATGTCATTCCTGCGAAAGCAGGAATCCAGAAAAAAAGTATTAAATACAGCAAATTTTTGAAATTAAAAGCTCGATTTATCTCACTTTATGCTGGATTCCTGCTTCCGTAGGAATGACATTGAACACTTTTCTCACACCATGTAACAACGCCCGCTAAAAGCGGGAATGACATCAAGAGTATTTTCTGATCCATACAATGGAGCACTATCCCAATCAGATTCACAAGAAAAATTTCATCCTTCTTGATTTTTATCGCACCTCTTAAAAAACCAAAATAACTATTATTATTTTTCATAAAATAAAATTGCACTTCACTTACATATTATATGAGCATTAGTTAAATTTAAAGTTTTTTGTATATAAATATATTGCTTAATCTTTTGAAACTGCTTAAAATTGATTTTTAATTTATGTAAATACTATGACAAAACAAGCTAATAAAATATCCTATGATGAAGTACCTTATTCTCCATTTACTTTCAGTTATACCTCCCCACCTTATTTAAGAACTATCGGCAAACTATTCGGGCTAAACCCTCCACCTCTTGAAACTGCTAAAATACTTGAACTTGGTTGTGGAATCGGTGTTAATCTGCTTAACTTTGCTGAAACATATCCTAAATCACAATCTCTAGGTGTTGACTTATCCAAAACACAAATAGAATTAGGTAAAAAAATTATCAGTGATTTGAAAATAAAAAATGCTGAACTAAAGGCATTATCTATATTGGACCTTGATGAGTCATACGGTAAGTTTGATTACATAGTTTGTCACGGCGTATATTCATGGGTACCTGAAGAAGTACAAGATAAAATACTCAAAGTCTGTAATAAACTGTTAAATCCGAACGGCATAGCTTTTGTAAGCTATAATACGCTCCCGGGCTGGAATATGCAGAGAACAATACGTGAAATGATTATGTTCCATTCAGAGCTATTTAATACTAGCCATGATAAATTACAGCAAGCTAAATTACTTTTAAAGTTCATCAATGACTCATTAGAAAGCTCCACAACGCCTTATTCTAATTTCTTACGAGATGAAACAAAATTATTATCTGCATATACGGACTCATATGTATTACATGAATATTTAGGCGAAATTAATACAGGTATATATTTTCACCAATTCATAGAAAAAGCTCAAAAAAATCATCTAAATTACTTAGGTGATACGTCGCTTACTGCAATGTTTATCGGTAATTTACCTACTCAGGCAGCAGAAAAGCTACAAGCAGTTAATGATATTGTTCGTACTGAGCAATATATGGATTTTATCACTAATAGAAAGTTCCGCTCGACATTATTATGTCATCAAAACATACCTATAAACAGAAAAATTGAATTTAATAATTTAAAAGAGTTTTTTACTAGCCTTAATATTAGACCGGTAATTCTAGAAAAAGCTGTTGATTTAACTAACGAACAGGAAAATGTTAGCTTCTATTACGAAAATTTACCTGAGCCTTTTATTTCAACCACTTCGCCGATCATGAAAGCTATTTTATATGTATATGCCGAAAATATTAGCAATCCGATAAGCTTAGAACAAGTAGCAAAAGAAGCTTTTAAAAAGCTTGGTAAATATCAATTACAAGATTTCTTAGCAGCATTAGAACAGCATTTTATCATATTCATTTTTCAAGGTTATCTCAAAATATTTGAGACAAAACCTCATGCTATAGCAACTATCACCGAAAAACCTAAAACTAGCGAATTTGCAAGATATCAAGCAAAACAAGCATATTTTAATAATGTAACTAGCGTGTTTAGCGTCACTAATAGACTTAACGATATGGTAGGTATACCGATACATGAAAAATATATTTTAGAAATGTTAGACGGTACGCATAATATTGATGATATTAAGAAAGGCGTTCTTGAAAAAATTAATTCAAAACTTTTAACTGCTCGTGACGATAAAGGACAGGAAGTAACAGATCCAAAATTATTAAAAGAATTTGTTGACTATGTAGTTAATACATCCCTTGAGAAATTCCGGATGAATTATCTGTTAGTAGAGTAATTAAAATGTTCGTGATCAAGTCTGCTTTGTTGCATGGATCAGCTTTTTCGTTATTGCGAGTAGTCGTAGACTACAGCCAATCCATAAAAATATAATCCGAGTAAATGAAGAGTAGCTATACGAAGCTCAACTTGGAAAAGAGCAAGGAGCCTGTAAGCCGAGGAGCAGAGCATATACTTTTAACACGTGAGCATCCGAGGACTTACAAAAACGACACAGTCAATTTTTCAAGTTGAACGAGTATAACTATGCTACTAATTTTTCACGCAATACTTCAACTAACTTATTAATTGCTTCGGTTGGGTGGATGTTTTCAAGGATAGCAAGCTCGCCTGCAAGTCTATTTAAAGCTGATTCGTAGAGTGTTCTTTCACTGTAAGAACGATCATTATCAACATTTTTATGTAAGTCCCGTAATACTTCGGCTATAGCTACAATATTACCTGAGTTAATTTTGCCTTCATATTCTTGGGCTCTTCTACTCCACATTCTATTTCCTTGTTTTGGTTTACCTTGAAGAGTTGAATATATGACATCTAAATCTTTTCTGCTTGCAACCGCTCTAAGACCAACAACCGCAGCTCTACTAACAGGCACTTTTAATGTCATTTTATCCTGCGAAAAGGAAATTACATATACTTTAATTTCAGTACCTGCAATAGTATGATATTCTATATTTGTTATTTCACCAACTCCATGTGCAGGATAGACAATTCTCTGCCCTATTTTAAACTCAGATTTTTGTTCGGATTGTGTTGTATTTGCCATTATTAATTCCTCCGTAGTGGTTTTAGTGCCTAAGAACTTAATGTTAGACTACTATTTTCTATAGCATAGCACATTTTTCTTTTATTATAAAGTAGAGATTTTTATTGAAATAAAATTGATACGATCTTATTGTAAATAATATTAATAAGTTAAAGGAATAAATATGCGAAGTATTTTTACTATACTAATATTTTTATTATTTTTGAGTAGCTGTTCAGAAGAAAAAGCACAAGATAAGAACCATGAGGAAAAACAAATAATAGAGCACGAAACTCAAAATAACGAAACTTCTAAAGAAACGAATCAGGAAGCCGTAAATTCTGAAAATACGCCTGCATCAATAGTTCCTGCTAATGATAATAATCAGACTAATGAAGTATCAACGCCGGCTTCATACAAACAAAAAAATCCTGCAATAAAAGCTGTTAAAGTCACTTTTAAAGTTGATGATAATGATATGGTTCTTGGTAACAAAAAATCAAATGTTATAGTAGTTGAGTATTTTTCTCCTACCTGTCCACATTGTGCTTATTATCATCAAACAATTTTTCCGGAACTTAAGAAAAAATATATTGATACTAACAAAATTGCATATGTGGTTCGTGAATTTATTGCTACTAAACAAGATTTAGATGCTGCAATTTTAGCCCGCTGCAAGGGGGATACAAATAGTTTTACACAACTTCATAATATCATATTAATACAACAAGATAAGTGGGCATATAGCAATAAATACAGAGAATTATTAACTGATATAGGACAACTTGGCGGTATTTCTCCGGAAGAATATAAACAATGTTTAAATAATGATAAAATTACTGCAATACTAATTGCTAATACCAATTTTGTAGCAAAAGCACCCCAATTTATAGGTACTCCTTCTTTCTTCGTTAACGGAGTACAAACAGGAAGTTATAGCATAGATAATATTTCCACAGCAATTGATAAAGCTTTAGAGGAGCAGAAAGAAAAAGCAAAAAATGAAATGAGCTTGTAATTTAGATCGTCATTGCGAGCAGTCGTAGATTGTGCGGCAATCTCGTTAAATATCCTGAGATTGCTTCGTCGACGGCTATGGCGTCTTCTCGCAATGACGGAGATAAACTAATGAATACGGAAAAACTAAAAGATATCAAAGCAAGAATTAAAGACTTAACAACTCCTAAGTTTTCTAATCCTAAAATTCGGCAAGAAATTAGCCCATTCACTATCGCTGTAGATTTAGTTTCAGGTACAATGGTAGGTGTCGTAATCGGAATATTTATGGATAAAATTTTTAATTCTAAACCTTTATTTCTTATTATATTTACAATAATAGGAATGATTGCCGGCTTTAACATTATAAAGAAAAAAGTAAATAATAAAAAGTAAGGAAATGACTCATAGCCCTTTAGCACAATTTGATATCAAAAAATTAATAGACATCAAAATGTTCGGTTTTGACGTCAGCTTTACTAATTCGAGTATCTATATGTTACTTACTAGCATCTTAGCTCTAACTTATTTTTACTTAGCTTTTCATAACCGGAAATTAGTACCTTCTAGATTACAAGTGAGTGCTGAAATAGTTTATAATCTTGTAGCTGATATGTTAAATCAGAATATAGGAGTAAAAGGACGTAAATTTATTCCGTTAGTTTTTAGTTTATTTATTTTCATTTTACTCTGTAATTTACTTGGTATGACACCTTATAGCTTTACTGCTACTAGTCATATTATCGTTACTTTTACCTTGGCAATTCTAGTATTTTTAATAGTAACTATAGTTGGTTTTGTAAAACACGGCTTACGTTTTTTAACCCTTTTTTTACCGCATGGTACTCCTTTATGGTTAGCACCGTTGATGATAGTAATTGAACTATTTACATATTTAGCAAGACCGGTTAGTTTATCATTGCGACTTGCCGCTAATATGATGGCAGGACATGTTTTATTAAAAGTAATAGCCGGTTTTACCGTGTCATTAATGATTTACTTGAAATTTCTGCCAATCCCTATTATGGTGATACTAATTGGGTTTGAAATTTTTGTTGCAATACTTCAAGCTTATATTTTTACTATTTTATCTTGTATGTATCTTAATGATGCTATTAATTTACACTAGACTTTTTGCACAACTTGCTTCTAAAGGTAATTTGTACGTCAATCCGATGCTTGAATCCTCACGTACTTTTTTGTACTCTGCAGTTCTGTGCTTCGTGTTTTCTGCAAATTCCTCTTTATTAGCTTCGTTGTACAAAAAGCCTATTATACAGATAATTAGATAAAGTTTTTTGATTAATTAAAAGTGAGTTTTTTATGGACATGGTTTCTTTAAAATTTATTGGTACAGGACTTATGGCTATCGGCATGTACGGTGCAGCTTTAGGCGTTAGTAATATATTTAGTTCTCTACTTAGTTCAATAGCACGAAACCCTTCAGCTACAGAAAACTTACAAAGAATGGCTCTGATCGGTGCAGGTCTTGCTGAAGCAATGGGACTTTTTTCCTTTGTAATTGCTATGTTACTTATTTTTTCTTAAAATTCATTTTTAAATAAGATGCCTCAATTTAATATTGCTACCTATTATTCACAAATTTTTTGGCTTATCGTTACTTTCGGCTTATTGTATATCTTTGTTTATAAATTTATCACTCCAAAAGCTGAAGAAATTTTTAATAATAGACAGACAAATATTCAAGATAATATTACACAAGCCGATACATTGACCATAGAAGTAGAGAAGCTAAATAAATATTATAACGAGGAAATAGACAAAACAAATGCTGAAATAGATAGACTAAAAAAAGAAAAAATAGACTCTTTAGAATCAGAATTTTTAATTAAAAAAAAGAATCTAGAGCAAGATTTAAAAAACGCTATAAATCAAAACATTGAAGATATAAATTTAGCTGCTAAGCAATTTAGAACTAATAAAAGCGCAGCAATCATAAAGCTTGCCGTTAATATTATTGAAAAAATAGCTGGCACTAAAGCAGATATGAATTTACTACAAAATATAAAAGTAAAATAATGAATTTCCTAGATGAGAGCTTCTGGCTTGCCGTTAGTTTTATAATTTTTTTATATTTAGTTTATAGACCGGCAAAAAAAGCCATTTTAAATTCTTTAGATGCTAAGATTTTAGAAGTCCAAGAAAAAGTTCTACAAACTGAAAAGTTAAAAGAAGATGCTGCTTTGCTCTTTAAACACACCAACGCACAAATAAAGAAATTAGAAACTTTACGCTCTCAAATGATAGAAGAAAGTAATGAAGTTACCAAGAAAATCATTCAAGAAAAAACTAAAGAAATTGAAGAATTTTTAGAGCATAAAAAATCTGATGCTATACAGTTAATGCAAAACCAAAAATCAACCGCAAGTAAAGAGCTACAAGATGAATTTTGTGATGAAGTGATAAAACTTGTATCCGAATATTTTCAATCAGTTAAGCTTTCAGAAAGCAACATTGCTAAAAATTTAATGGATAAATCTTATTTTCCTCAGGATGAGGGTAAAGCTACATAGCCACACTAACCACTAACTAGCAATTTATTTAAAATTGCTTCATCATTAAATATCCGTAATATTGAGCCATCAATAAAATATTCAGGATGTTCGTTTGTTATCTTATTTGTTAATTCAGGATAGGCTCTAACAAATTCTTTTACACAAGTGAAGTTTTTGCTAGAGCTGTTAATCGCTCCTAAGCAAATCGCTTCAAAACATAACATTTTAGCTATTTCTATATTTTTAAGGTCAGATAAAACTCTTAGTTGTTTTACTATAAATATCTATCACCTAAATAGACTTGCATCCCCAATTTCCTAAGATTGAGAACTTACTATTCCACTTATCTTTAGCAACATTAATATATATTTTATTTAAAACATTCTTTTATATTTTTTGTTTAATTTCTAATGTAACTTCCTCAAAATCGCCTCTTTATAATATAAACTCCCTAGTTTCATTATTTTTTATAAATTCTGGTGCAATTTTTTTGAGATAAGTTTTTAGCCTTGTAGTGACCTAAACCTAAAGTTTGACGTACATTAAATAAGATTGTTTATAGAACTCTATAGCTTCGTATGTATTATCTAATTTTCATAAATCACTCCGATATTATTAAGAGAGCTAGCAATAAAAGAAGGATGAACTAATTCTTGATCGATTTTTAAAGCTTTCTTATAATATTTTAACGATTCTTTAAATTTACAAATATATATTCATTATAATAACCCATTTTTTGATAAAAATTTGCCTTTCTACATTTATCCATTTCAATATCATCATTTAATATTTTTACTACATGGGGATAAAATATTTTAGAATTTTCCCAGTTTTCACTTGGAACATCTGTTAATATTGGCAATAAATCATCTAAGATTTCTGCTAGTCTTGTATAAATCTCTTTTTCATCTATCGCATGTTCTTTATTTTATTTATATATTGCTTTGTTATAAATTGCATTAATCTATGTAATTGTAAGCCGGCTTGTCTATTTTGGTATGTTAGATTCATTATCGATAATGCTTCTAACCTTTTTATAGGTTCTTGTAGCTTTTCTTTATCTATTAAAAATAATTCTTCGAAAATCTCTATACTGATAAACTCAGGGTCTAAATCTGCAGAATATTGTAAAATATCTGCCAAGCTAAAGGTAATTTTTCTAATAATTGTAGTAATAAAACGGTTTCTATATGATCATCTTTGCTATTTTTAAAGTAATTTAATGTAATCATTTACTTTAAGTAATTAATTTGCTTTTAAATATGCTACTGCTTTAGATAGCCTATAAGGTGATGCAGCATCGTTACTACCAAAGTCTTCTACTAATTTATCAATATCTTTCTTGTTTAATCTATTTTTTAGAGATTTCTTTAAATATAATATCGCTTCTTTTTTACTAAAAGACTCTACTAATATAATATTTTCTATATCATCACTTAAATTATTATTTTTAGTAGTAATTATCACTTATACCTTATCATTAAGTATATTAATTATACTGTTAAGATAAGGCTCTATATCTTTATGACCTTCAACATTATCAAAAATAAATAATATAGCTGAATTTAAATTAGCAATCCTCTCATGGACTAATCTTATTATATTTTCTTCCTTTTCATCTATTATGTAAATAGTAAATTCTTTAACAAGTTGTCTATAATGCTTCAAGGACTTTGTCTGCAGAATCTACGTTAATAAAACGTACTATTTTCTTTTTCGCTTGTGTTTATCTATCTCCATATTTTATAGCTAGAGTGATTTTACCGGCTCCAGCGAAAGCACTAATTGTTACAAATCGTTTTTAGTTTAAAGTTTCTTCTATTTGTTGTAATATTTCATTATGGACAATCAAATTATAACTTCAATTAACCTTAAAATTTACTCTCTTAAGTCATCTACTTTAACTTTAGGTAAGTTTGTAAAGATATAATATTTGCCATATTGAGCTTCATATAGTTCTTTTATTACTTTTAACTATTGTTTTATTAAATTTGGTATTTCTTTTCTATCTATACTCAATTTGCTCAACTGTGCTAGATACCAATCACTACTGCCCTTATTATTTGTATTTGCTATATCTACAGACAAATTTACTTCTTTTATACGATAATGACCTTTGTAAGAAAGTTCAAATGTTCCCTCAGGGGTTATGATCTCTTTTGATGGGCAACCTTGTGCGGCATTATTTTCTAAATGCTTATAAACATCTAAAAATTGTCCGGTTGCAATATTACCGCTTATAAGTTGATCGATTACCTCTAAGAAGCTTCCAAATGTCGTTGCAGTAGCATTTTTATATATTAGATTGCTTGCTAAAGGTAATAAATATCAAGTGCTTTATTAATATGCGGATTACAGACATTTACAAAATTTGGAGCTGATAAATAAGTTGTTATATTTAAAATTTTTACGTCAAAGGTAGTTTCATGGCTATACATACATCTGCGGCTAAAGATTTTCTGTAGCTAAACCCGGGCTATCGAATGTGATTGCCTTTGCTTTTGGATAATGAAAATCTCTCTATGAGCAAAATATAAACTAAGCTCTGCGAGCCATACACCTAAAGAATGACCTGTGAAAGATAAATTATAATTATTCTCTTCAGCATATTTGGTAATCTCCTTTGTAGCTTCATATGCCACCGCTTGCTGGCCACTATCTGTCCACCTAAAATACTTTTAAAATGAGCTTTAAACGGTGAATTAGTTTTGAGCAAATCTAATTTTTCAAATGTAGTACCTCGATAGATAAGTACAATTTGTTTTACTTTTTCATTTACATATGCTACTGAGTAATATCTACCTATTTCAGGCTCCAGTCTTTCAATTGTTCATTTCGGGTTTTGACCTTTTCATTATTTTCTTTTTCTACAGCAAACTCTACAATATCATTTTCCGTAGAATCCATATAAGCATGTAAACTAAATAACCCATGGACAAAGTTGGTAGGGTGGTGCTTTATAGTTTTGATTATTTAAGATCTTATATTATAGGAAAATATAGAATGGTGACCCCTACGGGACTTGAACCCGTGTTCCCACCGTGAAAGGGTGGTGTCCTAACCGCTAGACGAAGGGGCCTTAATTTTAAAGTAAGCAATATAGTTAGTCATACCGTTGCTTATGACCACGGCATGACATTAAGTTAGAAGTTTTATATAACACCTTTGCAAATATTGCAAGTATAAAAATTATAGGTTTACCTTAAGCTTAACACTACCTTGATGACTTCTATAATGTTTATTTAGATAATAATTATAACCCAACGCAATAATAGTATTTTTGATACTGCCTATAATACCCGTTCCTAAATTATAGGATGTTTTCGGTTGCTTCGGTATTAGATAATTATGTTTAAATGTATTATCAAATATTTTAACAACTCTATTTATTCTTTGGGTTTTCTCTTTAAAATTATGTTCTACCGCTCCTTGGAATGTTAGACCTAAATTATTAAATTTTAGAGCATCTTTTAAAGGTACTGTGACTTTAGTACCGACAATTCCGGACAATATATTATTCTCTTTCATTGTAAGAGCTATTTCTTGTACGTTAATACCGGTTTCATTATATACCCCGTCTCGTGACTTCCCGTATCTTAAGCCGACATTCGGGGTAATAACGAACTTGCCCTGCACAAGATAATTATAATGCAGTAATGCTTCCGCATTATAACTATGATTACGATGTTTTACATTACTTTTAATTTTAGTATCACCATATGAATAAGTTGTTTTATCTTTAATAAAGTTTTTAGAAGCAGATACTAAAGCTTGTAGTGCAAAATTCTTCGGTAATTCTTTTTGTCCGTAAATAGAAACCACATGACTATTAATAAGTTCTTTATCATTATTTTTACTATTTTTAAATTTAAATACTGAATGAACATTACTATAAGCTATACCTACGATATTATTGTCGATTTCAGCATCGAACCCGATAGTAACACCTTTGTTAGTACCTCTATAACCGGTCATATTCTCAACGCGTCCATGATTATTAGTGCCGTACATACCACGCATCCACAAACCTCTTTTTATATGAGACTCTTCTTCATCACCGGCTCCCACTGCTACCATATTATTAGACATATTCACATCTAATCTGTTACGAATCATATTATTTACAATAGTATTAACAACTTTCGCTTGATTTAAAGTAGGAGCGTTTTCTGAAATTTGCGTTTGCATTTCTTTTTTTGCTTCCTGTTCAAGAGGAATAACCGTATCAACTTCCATTATTTTAAGATTACCCCCATCGGAATCGGATAATTGCCCTATTGTTTCTTCTTCCTCTTCAAACCCTGAATCATAACTTTCTTCATCTTCGCTACCATCGCCTAATGCTAAACATTCCTTTTCTCTATCATCACTTAATGCTAATGCACTCTCATTACTTGATGCAAGTGCAGGTAATGAAGATAATTGTCTACTTACTTCTGTGTCTTCTTGTTCTTCATCTCCTGCAGGTAAGGTAGATTCTGATTTACCATCCGACACTAACATTTCTTGTAGCAATAACTGAGCAAGAATATCTGTAGCTTCTTCACGAAGTAACGAAGAAATTTTTTCATCATGTTCTTGTAATTGTGCATTTATTACTAAAAGCATTTTTTCATCTAATTCCTCTACATCCTGTATACGATTACTTATATAAGCCATTGCTTCTTCAATATGATTAAGTTCCTCACTTCTAGAACTTGAGCCAGACAATTCTTCTATTTTTTGTATTTTATTGCTTAATACTCTTATATAGGTATCTACATAATCTTTATTAATTTTTATATTTAGAGTATCTACCGGAGTTACAACATCACGACTACTCAAATCATCATCATTAGAGAAGCTGTTTATGCTACCAACTGAAGATGAACATGAAAATACCGGCTTACTCTCAGTTACCTTAGGTTTAGATTCAGTATCTAGATGCTTTACCTTCCCTTCTAACCAAATCTTTTCTTTATTTAAAGTATCTAACTCCAATTCCTTATTATAATCATTGGCTATTTTTTCATGTTTAGATTTTAATTCCCCTAATTGCATAACATTAGAATTGTTTAAATCCTCTAAGCCACTAACCGAAGGTGAACGGGATAGATTTGATTCTGCATCACTAAGTACACTGCTTATGTCATCAATTGAATAGGAACGTAATATTGATACATCTGTGCTTGAAGACTTTTCATTTAAAGAAAATTCTGCTTCTATGGCTTTCCTTTTTTCTTTTAATTGTGATTCTTTTAAAGATAAGTCTAGTGCTTCCATAGCTAACCGCTTAAATTCTAGGTTTTCTGGATCTTGACATTGATTCAATTTGGCAATAGCTTGCTTTTCTTTAACTATTCTAGCTTCCTCTACTTCTAATAGTTTATCTTTTAAATCCAAATACTCTAATTTCTTGTCAAACTCAGCACTTCTGAATAATGGTATAGGTAATTTTTGTTTACTAGTATTCGTGTAACTTATAGATGACTTAGGTTGCTCTGTCTTATATATTGTTTCTGATGCTAAATTCTCATCACTAACCGACTCATATATAGTAGATAAATTAGATAATGGCTGTGTACCTTTTTTAATAGTACTATCAACCAAATTTAGTCTACCTTGTGATCTATCATTTATTATAATATTTTTATGATCTTCTCGAAATTGTTGAGCTTGCGGAGAGTTATATAGTGACCCTACATTTATAGGTGGGGTTACAGCTAAATTTTTTGGTAAGCTATCCATATTAGCAGTCGGCATAGAATGACTATTTCCCCCATTTGGATTAAATCCAATATCTACATCTGTTTCTATATTATCAAAGTGTTTATCTGCTCTGCTTTTAATAGCATCCAATTTTTTTTCTGCTTTTGCATTATAAGCTTTTATATCTTCCGGTTTGCATATTAATACCTGCTGTAATTCTTGAGAGATTTTAATTGCTTCTCGGTAATCATTTTCTATTTCCTGTAAAACTAAACTAAGTGATTTTCTTTGTGAAGGACTGGTTGTTTGCAGTATTGCGGTTCTCTTTGCATCTAAAAGGCTTATAAGCTGAGTTGCCTTTTTTGTGAACCCACTAACTACACTTAAACTAGACTCCTTATGATTCTCATTTCCCCAAGCGTGGCCAAATTCTCCCTCTTGATCTACTGTTCTTTGCTTTGAGGTTTCTCCATCTCTTTTCCTTTTTCTGTTCTCTGAATAATTTGTGTGCAAAATTGACTCTACTTTTGATACAGCTCTCTTTATTATATTACCTTGTTTTTTCTTACTAGAAACTAAATAGGTACTTTCTTCAGTTAAAGTTTCTTGAGGTGCATAATGTAAATCTAGCCCTAGATCATCCTGCACACCTAAAGTTTCTGTACGCATTTTTTCTGATTGCAGTTGTTGTATCTCCGGAATACTTCCACTTACATTATTTTTCCTCGATGAGTCACTTTTAGCAACAGTTGTATTTTGTGTTGGCGTTATTAAATCAAGAGTTTCTATAGTTAACGTATCAGATTGTTTTAGATTCTGAACAAACACGTCGCCAGCTAAATCTAAATATTCTAATCCTCTTTTATTAAGCTTTGGACTTGAAGAATATGGTGCAGAATTTTTCCAATTGTTGTCAGATCTCAAGCTTTCATCTGTAGTTATGGTTTGTAACAATGCTGATTTTTCTTCAAAATTTGATGATATTACACTTTTAGCTGAAGACGAGCGTGATAATACTGGAGTACTGCTTTTTCTTGAATTCTCTTCATACTCTGCATAAGACTGAGATATTTCCGCTTGCTCATATACTTTTTGAGTTTCTGGAATTCTAGCTTGCTGAATTTCATATAATTTCTTGAACAAACCTTCATATGCCTTTATACTGGCAAGATGTGCAATCTCACCTAATTTTTGACTAAATTGATCCGCACTAAACTTTCTCATTTCTGTTGCTAAACTATCTATTACACTATCTATTTGAGCTTGATTTGACTGATTTGGCTGTATGCTATTCAAATAATTAATGTATTGTGAAACCTTAGCCTCATAAATATCTTTTGGATGACTTGGAATAGGGTCCTTTATTTCTTGATTCGGCAATATTACTATATAAGGTTGCTGCTGAACTTTTATTGGCACTAAGTACCCCTCTTCATCCTCTGGTTGTTCATCTAAAATTCTCTGAACCCCATGACTTAATGGCATAGTTGGCTTTGCTTTTGGCGACTGCTTATAAGTAGGACCGGTAGAACTATTATAAACAACAGGAGTTAATAACTTTAGATTTTCCTCTATCTTATTTAATTGTTCAGAATCACTATCTTGCATGGCTCGTAATGCAGTTCTACTTGTTTCTTTTTTCGCACTAGCAGCTACTTTTTTAGCTTTATCTGATACCGTTTTTATAGCTTTTTCTTGTTTCTTTATTTCTGATAACTGCTTTTGTGCTTCTTGTTTTTTCTTTTCTCTTTTTGTTCCAGCACTACTTTTTCTTACATTATCTCCACTTGATTTATTTTTATTAAATATACCTTGCCGAGCCTCATTAATTCTTGCTTGCTGTGCTTGAAACGCACTAACTTCGGTTGACGCCGTTGTAACCGGAACTATTTCCTGCGATCTTATCGAAACTTTATTTGCTGGAATATCTATTTTTTCTATTTTCTGAAATAATCTATCTGCTTTATTATTTTTACTTGTTAACTCTTTTTCAAGTTTCTTTATTTTATCTTTATTTTTACCTATTTTGATTTTTGTTTCTATCTCTTCAGCTCTTGACTTGAGTACTTCTGTTGTTTTTTGTGTTGAAGTTAGCTGCGTATACAACTTCTGTAATCGTTCTTTATCTTTTTTACCTGTGGTACCTTTAATAGCCTGTGTTACTTCAGCTAACTTGATTCCTATCATCTCATTAACTCGTGATATATTACTTACCATTCCTGCTACAATTTCAGTACTGCCTTTTTTTATAGGCAACGGTATAAATGTTGGCTTCGGAGGAACTTCTGATTTAACCTGTGAGCTAGATTGCACTGCCTGTTGTTGCGGGTCGCTACTGCTAAACGATAATCTTCGTGCTGCCTTTGAGTTTGTGTTTATGTTTGGTGGTGTATTAGCTCCTAAACTATCATTTGGTTTAGAATCTGAAGTAGGCTGATACGGAGTCGCCGGTGTTGATGATGGAGTACCAGGTGCCGTAGTATATTGTTCAGGTGATGTCAGGGTAGTATTTGGTGTATTAGGTGCAGTGATAAAACTATTTGAAGCTGGGCTAACAGTAGGCGAAGACGCTGTTATTATAATCTCCGGTTTTTGAGGCATTTGTTCTGTCGACTCAGAAGTATAAGTATTTTGACTTTGTTTTGTTTTTTCAATGCTTGCAAATGTTTTGCATCTAGTAATTGATCGTACTTTTCTTGCTTTCCCGATATCAGACTTACTACGTGCTACCACTTTATAATGATCCTCTATAGGAACATCTTTTAATGGATTAGATGCCTTAAGTTTGTTAGATATTTTCATTTCTCTTATTTCAGATGGGGTATATGTGTTTATTTCTGGTTCCGGTACAATTACTGTTCCTATCTGCTTCGGGGTATTTGTCGTATCTTTGTGTCCGTTTAATTGTGACACGTGATTCAACAATTTATTACTAAGATCGATACGAAATGCTTCTTTACTCATCGCTATACCCTCAAAAGGTATTGCAGCTCCTACTGCAATAGAGGCAAGCAGAGAATATTTTAAAAATCTTGATTTTTTTAGTAAATGTTGTTCTGTTAACTTATTCATTACAAATATCTCAATTTAAATTAAAATTTCATGTACATAACGTTGGGCATTATAATAAATAAGTTAATAAAAAGCAATATATTTGTTAATTTATCTTAACTTATAATTACAAGAGAATTTTGTTCTAATGATTGAAAATATAACAGATATAACGTATAATGTATTTTTAACTTTTGATAGGAAACACTACAATATTTTAAAATAACTTTGGAAACAGAGTATAATAATTTAAATATTTGGTATTTTGTTAATTGTATTTACGGTATTATTGTTTATTTTTCGCTTGATTTTGAGCTTGCATTTACAACAATTTTTTCATTTTTTGTGTTTGTTTAATATTAACTTTTACTAGGAATTCTAATATATTTTTACAATTTACTTACTGAATGATTATTGCTTTTATTTTTGGCATATTCATCTCTAAATATCATGTAACAAATTTACATAGCGCAATGCTTTATAAAGCTATCATCACTAAAATTAGCGGTAAAATAGAATCGATAAAACCGACTATTATAGGAGGATAAGTAGTATTAAGTCGCATAAAGATAGAAAAATTAATCGTAACTTACAAAAAGTTAAAAAATTAGTATACCGAAAAAATATATACAAGAAATTAGGGTAAATAACCGAATTACTTTGCTTGCTAAGCTCTATAAGCCGCAAAATAGTATACTACCCGGGGGTTATGATTTTGGTTTTTACGCTTATCTATCGGATATTGGAACAAACGGCTATGCGATGTCTGAGCCACAAATTATAGAACGTAATGAAACAAATTTTGATAGTTTTATTTATAGAGTGCATTCCTATATTTATAATAATTTAATAGAAAAGATAAAGGGAATTATGCAGCTGCAATATTACTTGGCAAGACAAAAGGTTTAAACAGGCAAATAATGCAGGATATGAGGCAAAACGGTATATCACACGTGCTTTGTGTTTCAGGATTACATCTATCTTTAGTTGTGATGATTATTTTCCTTACTACAAGGTTTTTATTAAATTTTTCAAATTATTTGGCATATAATTTCAATATAAAATTAATCTCTGCTTATTGTTCGCTAATAGGAAGCTTTGGTTATTTAGAACTAAGCGGTATGCAAATAGCAGCGACTAGAGCTTTTATTACTGCTGCAATTTTTATTTACGGTATTATATTTATCGGACGCTCTTGCTTTCCCCTTCATTCACTTGCAATTGCGGCTTTTATAATATTATCGTTAAATCCCGAATATATTTTTCATCCAAGTTTCCAATTATCTTTTATCGCCGTATTATCGCTTGTTGCCGGTTATGAATTTTACTTAAAGAATTCATGGTTACTTGGAGAAAAGAAAGGCATTTTTGGAGCAGTAAAATTTTATACAGCCTCAAATATTTATTCAAGCTTCTTAGCAAGCATCATAACGGCACCTGTAGTAATTAATTAATTCTTTATATTTGCTACTTACTCAGTACCAACTAACCTCATTGTTGTTCCGATAACGTCATTTTTTCTTATGCCTCTTGCTTTGTTATCTCTGCCTTTTACCATGATCGGGTTTGATAACTATATCCTAAAGCTTATGGGATTCTTTATTGATATAATAATAAAATCAGCCGCCTATTTCAATAGTTTACCAGCTGCTGTATAATATTTCGGTTATATTACCAATTTCAGCATATTACTCTTTTTTATTCAGCTTTTTTGGCTTTGTATACGGAAACCTGCTTGGCGTTTGCTTGGTCTTGCAATCATGACAATATCTTTTATATTTATGTCCTACTCCCCAAAGCCGGAATTAATATTTGATGCAAATCATATGGCGGTAGGCGTTAAAGATAGAGAAAATAAACTAGTAATACATGCTGATAAAATACCTGCTTTCAATAGAACTTACTGGGCTAATTGGTTTGGACAAAAAGATAGTATGGTGTTACCTTTAGAGAATAATATTTTTTAACCAACTACGAACAAAAAATTGTCATTAATAAAGATAATCATTGTGAGAAAGCCGAAATTCATATTAATCTCAATTATAAATCTAAATGCCGCGGGAGCTTAATAACGATTAATAAAGATTTTAAAAAAAGCCCTATTATACTTATCTTTTGCAATAAAAAGGAATATACGTAAAATCTTAGTACCGGACTGTTCTTGTTCTATGTCATTCCCACTTGACATTGTTGTGTGGATACTAAGTCGTTATTGCAAGCGACTGTAAGGAGCGTGGCAATCCAGAAAAATAATAAAAAAATGTTAAAAACTAGCATTTTTTACTGGATTGCTTCGTCAAAACTTACAGTTTTTCCTCGCAATGACGACTCAGTATCCACACAACAATGCCAAGTGGGAATGACATAAACGAGCCATATAACAAGGTCCAGTTTTTAGCTAGGATGACATCAAAGTCTTTTTAAAAACTATCCAATACTTTAGGTAAAATCGAATAATGCAAGTTACACACAAAATACTAAAAATCCCCTCAAAAGGATATAGAAAAATCTTGAGTCTCTTAAATGAAAAAGGACAAGCAAGACTTATAGGCGGCTGTGTACGTGATGCGTTACTAGATCTCTTGCATAACAAAACTAATAAAGAGGAATTTGAAGGAGACACGGAACGCAGAATCGCAATGTACATAAACGTACGTAAGGATTTGAGTACCGGATCGACGTACAAATTACCTTTAGAAGCAAGTTATCCAAGAGATCGACTTGAGAAAGGTAGCCGCGATATAGATATAGCTACTAATTTGACACCTAGTGAAGTAACAAATATTTTATCTGGAGCTAAAATAAAAACTATTCCGACCGGTTTAAAATTCGGCACGATTACAGCTACTTTAAATAATGAAAAATTTGAGATCACGACTCTTAGGAAAGATATTGAATGTAACGGCAGACATGCCAAAGTAATATTCACCAACGATTTTGCCGAAGATGCCGCAAGACGAGATTTTACTATTAATGCTTTAAGCTATTGTCCCTTTAAGAACGAGATATATGATTATTTTGAAGGGTTTAAGGATTTGCAGCAGGAAAAGGTTGTATTTATAGGGGAAGCTCTAGATAGAATTAAAGAAGATTATTTGCGAATTCTACGCTTTTTTCGGTTTTCTAGCTATTATGCGAATCAGCTTGATTATGGCAGCTTTAAAGCATGTAAAGCTTTAAAAGACGGCTTAAAAACTTTATCACGAGAGCGAATTAAAAGCGAAATGGATAAAATTATTGTTTCAAAAAAAGCAGCACAAATTTTAAAAGCTATGTTTGAAATAGGAATATTAGAACTAATATTCTCTATCCAAAATTATGAAATAAAATTTTTTGAACAGGCAAATGATTTTAAATTAGAATTAGTTACTCGATATGCACTCTTATTATATTGTCAAAAAGATTTAAATTTAAAGGTCTTTCTAGATTGGCAATTCTCAAAACATGAAGCAATGCAAATATTATCAATAACGAACTTTCTGAATGACGCTAAATTTAACATGAAAAAAATTTGGTTTGAAAAAAAGAATTATAAGGAATATTTATTAGCAGCTAGAATAATCGGTAAATTAAATCATTCACAAGTAAAAGAATTTATTCTTAAATATGATGCGTTATTACGTCCTAAATTCCAAGTAAACGGTAATGATTTGTTAAATATGAATATAGAAAAAAAAAAAATAGGAGCAAAACTAGAATATCTAAAAAATTTTTGGATAGAGCAGGATTTTAAACCTAGTAAATTAGAGTTGTTGGCGAAATTATGAGAGCTAGTACGTCAAACCGTCATTGCGAGGAAAAATTGAAAATTTTGACGAAGCAATCTTGTGCCAAAATCCTGAGATTGCCATGCTCCTTTCAGTCGCTAGCAATGACGATTTGGTATCAATGCAAGCAAACCTTCACAGAGATGACATACCTAGCATTACTATTCCTTACATTCCTCAGCCTTACTAGCTATGCTAAGCCTAAGATAGTTGTAAGTATTACGCCAATCGGCAGTATTGTTTCGATGCTTGTTAAGGATAAAGCGGATATCGAGAGCTTAGCTATTAGTAGTGACTGTCCACATCATTATAATTTAAAACCTAGTGATTTAGTAAAAGTCAAAAATTCTGATATAGCAATTTATATTAATGAACAATTTGACGGTTTTGCCGAGAAATTAATTGATAATCATAGCAAAAACATTATAAAAATCAGTGATATTAAATCTTTAACCACTATAAAAGATAATTGGCATACTTGGCTTGATCTTAATAATGCTGTGATTTTACTACAGGAATTTGCACAAATATTTAGTGAAAAATTTCCTGAGCTACAAGAAGATATTAATAATAACCTTTCAACAGCACTTAAAGAATTAAATAAGCTACAAGAGATTAAAAATAATGAGCTTGCAACGATAAAAGACGTAATTTTATTAAGTGACAGTAGCGAGTATTTTTTTCTTAATACTAATATTAAAACTGCAAAATTATATAGCGAAAGTCAAAAAAGCCTCCGATATATAAGCAAGCTAGAAGATTTAATTAAAGAGTCTAATAACAAATGTCTTGTTTTAAGTAATGAACAAAATTCACGATTATACGACAAATTAAACGCTAAAATAATAATATTAAATAGCGAAAACTGGAATGTGCAGAATATAGGTTCCAACACTTTTCAGAATCAATATTTACAAATGATTTATCAAGTTAAAAAATGCATACACTAAATAGCGAAGAAAAGACAAAGAAGCTTGCAAAGCTTTTAGCACAAAGCTTAAAACCAAATGATATAGTTTTACTTAACGGTGACCTTGGAGCAGGTAAAACATTTTTTTGTCGTGAAATTATTAAATATTTTTGCGGTGAAAATACAAGCATTATAAGCCCTACTTTTAACTTACTGCAAACGTATAAAGCATCTAACTTCACTATATATCACTATGACCTGTATCGTCTTAAATCACCTGAAGAAATTTATGAACTTGGATTTGAAGAGGCATTAAACAGCAATTTAATTTTAATAGAATGGTCTGAAATTATTAAGCATTTACTTACTCCGCCTTTAATCGAAGTAAATCTAGAAGTATTAGATAATAATAAACGTTTATGTAGTATAATAACAAATCATAAAGAAAATTCACAAGAATCTTCCCTTATTGATTTTTTACAAGATTCTCCGCTATTCGATACAAAACTTGATATTCAAAGAGATAAAAGCCCTACTAGAAAAGTTAAGTTATAATTATGAACTATTTAATTTTTCTTTTAACTAATTTATAAACTTTTCCATCATTTCTTTTTCCTATAAGAAAGATATTTAATATCTTATTTAAAAAATCCTTACTCTCTTCCTCTAATAAAAAACCACTTTTACTCGCATTTTTTGCTTGCATTGCCCAATACATATCTTCAAGCTGATCAATTTTCTCATATTCTTCATGTGATATAAGAACAACTATGAGCTTACCGTATTATTAATATCTAACTAATCAATTGTCATGTAATAAAAACGCCTTTTCAATAGGAAGTAATTTTAATTCCGGTAACATCGGCATAATTAAATCTATTCCGGCTTTTTCGTTACTATTACCGTGTACCAATATAAAAGAACCATTTTGAACTTTTTCGCCTTTAGCAAGCCATGCATTACTCCCAAGCGAAATAAATCCCAAATCTTTTAATTTTTCTATTAATGTTTGATCGGAAACTAATCCAGGAAAACGAAAGAAAGGTGACGGAGCAATATTATAACTTACTAATATTTTCCCTGCTTCTAATACTTCATTTTCAAAATCATCTTTATTGGAAAGAAGGAAATTATCTTCAAGAGGTTTATCTTTAAAATAAGGATGACTAAATGAATGATTAACCCATGTTATTTGTAAATAACCGTTTTCTTGTTGTTTTAATAACCATAAGAATTCTTCTGTATGCTTATTAATCCATAATCCTGAAACACATATAGCAATCGGAATAGGTTTATTTAGTTTGATCGATAATTCTACAAGCTTTTTAAAAAAATCTTCTTCAAAGCTTTTGGAAGAAGGACACATGTCAATTGTCAAGAACTGTCCTTTTACTTTATACATGCTACTCGTAGCACCGTAATTTTGTTGTATATAAGGTGTAGAGCTATATTTATTTAAAACTTTAATATACGGAGTTTTACTTAATTTTTTTAGAAGATTTTCTTTTTCTATTTTATTCGTAGGTAAAATTACCAGCTCTTGTAGGGCTATTTCAGTTTTAAAAGAATTCGGATCTACTAAAACGAAATATGATTTTTCATTATTTAAATAAGAACGAATAGCAATTCTTATTTTTTTATTTTCAGCAATTACAGGTAAAAATACCGGTTTATAATCAGTTATAATTACTGCTTTTTCACTTGCATAGCTTAAACTAAAAAACAATATTACAAAAATAAAACTTAAAATTCTTTTAATTTATTTGTCTCCATAACGCTCGTATAAAATTCCGCAATTTTCTCTTTTACAGCTAGAGGATCGTTCATTAAATTAACAGCACCTCTAAACTCTGCTGAATTCGGTAAACCGCTACTATACCAGCCAATATGCTTACGTGCAATAGGTACGCCCACAGATTCACCATAATAATCAAGTATTGCCTTATAATGCTCGGTTACGATATCTAGCTGCTCTGCTATAGAGGGAGCAGATTTTTCTTCACCTGTTTTAAGATAATGATCAATTTGTGAAATAAGCCAAGGTTTGCCATATGCTCCTCTACCGACCATAATACCGTCTGCACCAGATTTTTGTAGGGCTTCTTTTGCCTTAGCAAAATTAGTAATATCACCATTAGCAATAACCGGAATCTTTACCGATTCTTTAACTGATCGTATAAAATCCCAATCGGCATTACCGGAATAAAACTGGCATCTAGTTCTACCGTGAACGGTAATCATCTGAACACCTGAGCTTTCAGCAATTTTGGCTAAAGTCGGAGCGTTTTTCGTATTATCATCCCAACCCATACGCATTTTAACGGTTACCGGCAGCTTAACTGCTTCAACGGTAGCTTCAAAAATTTTAGCTGCCAGCTGCTCATCCCTCATTAGAGCCGAGCCTGAATAACCGCCTACTACTTTTTTCGTCGGACAGCCAAAATTAAGATCGATAATTTTTGCCCCCATACCCTCATTCATTTTAGCAGCTTCTGCTATCACATTCGGCTCACAGCCTGCTAGCTGTACGCAAGCACTTGTTGCATCATCACGCATAATGGCACTTTTTTTTAGTGACTGCCTAGATTCCACAATCATTGCTCTACTTGCTACCATTTCAGAAACTACAAGCCCTGCACCAAATCTTTTCACTAACCTTCTAAATTCCAAATCCGTAACACCCGACATTGGAGCTAGTATAATATTTGAAGAAAGCTCAATATTGCCGACTTTGATCATAAAAACCGTTATAAAAATAAACATTCATGATATCATAATTAAGTATTTTTGTCTAATATTACTAATTAAGAATAGACAAAAGCCGACTAATCTATTATAAGCTTAAGTTATATTGCCTTATACCCTAATAAATGAAAGAATAGTATAGACGAAGATCAACTTGGAAAAGACCAAGGAGTCTGTAAGTCGAAGAGCGGAGCGTATGCTAATACGTGAGTATCCGAGGACTTACAAAAACGACGAAGCCAAATTTTCAAGTTCATCGAGTATATACGGCCACGTAGCTCAGTCGGTAGAGCAAAGGACTGAAAATCCTTGTGTCGTTGGTTCAATTCCAACCGTGGCCACCACTATTCCTTACTTTAAATCCCGTTACGTTATTTTATATCTTCAATTAAATTTCTATTGCATCTGCAAACTTATTTTTGTAATTTTAATTAACTTTAGGTTAATAAGGATAAATTATGTTTATACGTATAAAAAATTTTTGGAATACATAAAGAATCAACACCTGAAGAATCAGATGAAATATTATATAATCAACTAATATCTTTACTAGAAAAATTAACGTGTGTAATACACACAAAAGATGAAGATAAAAAAGAAATTGAAAAATTAATTGATAAAATAAAAAATACTAATTTATTTAATCAATCCGATGAGGATGGTAATACAGCCTTAATTTTAGCTGCTGATGCAGGTTTAGAAGAAGATTGTTTCAAACTTATTACCAAGATGTCTGACGAGGCTATATTAATACGATCGAGAATATACGTGGTCAGCCTGCATTAACAAAGGCTATGTGACGTGATTTAGATAATGTTTGTATAGAGCTTATTCCAAGAATGTTTGAGGAAAATATTAACTCTATTGATAAATTCGGAAGGACATTGTTAATGCTTGCATCCAAAAAAGGCATAATAGCAGTTTTTCTAGAGTTTATTAAGCTGCTGCCACCTGAGATGATTATTCGTGCTGATAATAATGGGAATATGGCTGCAAGCTACGCAGATACGGACAAAGCATTTGCCGAGGTAAGGGAATTATTGCAAGAAAAACAACAAAATTTATTAAAAAATTTAGCTTCATTTCTAAATAAAACTTTTTTATAACAATGGTTTAGATAATTTTTTTAAAATTGCATATGCTACAAAATTCTATAAAAAAGTGAAAGTAAATAAGGAACTATCAGCATCTTATTTACAAGAACAAAATAATAATCCTAAATCTATTATAATAACGATGAATAATTTTATGAAATTATTCCCATTTGCCATTGCAGGAGTATATACAACCGGAAATTCAATCGGATTCTAACCCCCCTTTTTACATTTATCATGCTTACCAAATGAAGCAATATGTTGTATTATCTCCCACTTAGAAAATGAAAAATGGGGGATAGATGTTGAGTTGTCTGGAAAAAGTAGCGCTACATAGGATTAATAAAAAGGGACAATTTTGCCTTCATCCTTAATTTTTATGATGCTTACAAATTTTGTTATACAAAAAAATATTACTTAATATACTGTCACTTAGTGGAGCAAATCGTCTATACTCTTCTGCTTTCAAAAATTGCTCTTTCATTTTATCAAGGATTCGCATCCTCACCCCTCAAAATAAAATTCAATTCTTGAAAGCATTTGAGTATACTTGCCTCCACCATTTAAATTCTGCTTATTTATTACTCCCAGTTAATCAGTTTTTTAAAGTAATTAATTTTAATATAACAAAAAGTAAATTTCATTACTTTTTAAAGCTCGTATGTTCAATACAAAATCATTCTTATCATAGATAAAAAATTTAACTAAGTTTAGATATAATACAGTGCCAAAAATAATTGAACGGAATAAACCAAGCGATGCTTTTGAAAGTTGTTTATCGATTATAAGTATAATTTTCGGTATGGTAAATTGAATAAATTTCTAATTAATTTGTAGTAAGAATATTATGTGTAAAGTTTTTTAACTAAAATAAATTCTATTCTTAATTCCCTATTTATACCATTTGGATAAATTTCATGTAATTAAGTCTTTGTCTTTAATAAAAAAATCTAGATATGGCTCAATAATAGCTATTTCTACTGTTTTAGTGTTCATAATGGCTTAGTTCTCATTAGTTAAACTTAAATGATTCAAGTTTGATCACCAAGAAGCTAAGTTAAAGCCCGATTGGTGATCATGGAGTTAGAAACACCGTCAACAAGAACAGCTGAGTAGTTTTTAGGCTTAAAGTTAATACTCTAAGCCCTGAACATGACTACTACACCTCCCCGACCGTAAAATATCGAGGAATAAACCAATTTAACAGTGATTTTACCGCCTGTTAATGGAGGTTTCTATACTCCAGAACAACCTTAGCTGTTCCAAGATGATTCTAAGCAAAACTTTAAACAAGTCAATATGATTATTGATTTCAAAAATTGGTATTGCTCGCATGACTCGTTTTATGTCATTCCCGCTTTCGCGGAAATGACATCAAGTGGGTTTTTCGAGCCATGCAACAAAGCTTACAGTCGTTTGCAATGACGATATCAATCTTTATTTTGCAATACCTTTTATGCTATCTGTAAAACAAGATTAAAACGAATAGCAGGTTATCCACTCGCGTTGTTATAATACAAGGCTATCATTAATCGTTTACTCCTAGTCCTGCAAGCATTATATTCTCTATTCTCATCACATAGTCATAAGTTGCAGAATAACCTGAATTTATTAATGCTTCTTTTTGTTCAGCGATATCAAAACTTAAAGCTGATATATTATGATCATCAATAAAAACTGTTCTATCATGATTCTGAAAACAACTTATCAAGTCAAAGTTTGTGAGAACTTCAGCTAATGCATATAGTTGATCCACAACAGTAGTAGTATCCACAAACGGTTTAGGTTCTGTACCATTCTGATAAGCTTCTAATATTTCTTTATTGATTGGTTTAAACCCAAGAGTTTTATAATTTTTATTATCTGTTTGAAGGAGGCTTCGTGCTGCAGTTTTATCATCAAACACCTTAACCAGGTAATTATTCGTAACTCCACCATCCACATATGTTGAAACTACTCCTTGAACAGTTTTTTGTACGGACTGAAAATATATTAGGAAAAGCCCCTGAAGCGTATACGAATTTTACAACTTTCTCATCAGGAACATTTTCATAAGATAGAATTTCCGGAAATTGAGTACTGAGATTAGTACACACTACGTATAAATCTATATTTGTTTTTTGACTGTCATGTAGCTGTTTAAAAGTAATATCGGGGTCAAATCTCTTGTTTTTTAATATTGCCTTAAAAATTCTTCTAGATATTTCTCAGAATTTAATCCTCCGTAGAATACAAGATTATACACTTGGTCCTATTTACTAGTATGATCTGAAAATTTATCAAAATCAATTTTCTTAAATATATCCTCAATTTCTTCCGGTTGATATCCTAGTGCTATGGAGAAAGCAGCTATTGCACTACCGGAAGCTCCAACTACTTTCTGGATATTTTTTTAAACAATCTTTGTCTTTTAGCCCCTGCATACGCGATGACTTTACTCCACCACCTACAAAGGCTAAGTTCTTTATTTCTAACATTTTCAATACCTTGATTTAGTTAATATAATTTAGGCTTTATTAAAAGACATTAGATTATTAATATTTTTGTAAAAATTGATAAGATTTATACTAAAATAGCTACAATACATTAATTTAATTCTTCTTAATAAAACGTAAATTAATATTTGTGGCTTTTTATCTATTTTTTTCCTAGATCTTACAATCAAGTAGATGTTGTTGCGTGGATCGGTTTTTCCATCATTGCGAGGAATTTGCATAGCAATTGACGAAGCAATCTCAGGAGTTTGTTATTATTTCATGAGACTGCCACGCAGCCTACGGCTGCTCGCAATGACGATATCATTCTTTACTTAGCAATACCTTTTATTCCACCTGTAAATTTTGTTGCATAATAAAACTATCACTTATATACTGTCGCTAATGATTAATTTGCTTAAAGTTATATGGTAAGTAGTAATTTTTATAAAAACCTAGGGCCACGAAAACTAACAGCAATTATAGATTTTTTACACGATATTATAGCACCTCCTAAGATTCATGAAGATATAGCTATTCATGATATTAAAATTCTGCAGGAAGCATCACCAAATGATATTAGCTTTTTAAGCAATCCTAAATACTCCGAATTTTTAAAAAATACCAAAGCTGCTGCTTGTATAGTGCCGAAAAATTTTACGGGAGAAGCAAATCCAAATACTGTTTTATTACACGCCCAGAACTCACATTTTGCTTACGGCAAATTAATAGATTTTTTTTATGCTCCTATTAAATCATACCCTACTAAAATAATGAAATCCGCTATTGTTGCAGATTCGGCGACTATCGGAAAAAATTGTTATATAGGTCACAATGTAGTTATTGAAGACGATGTTATTATAGGTGATAATAGTATTATAGAAGCTGGAAGTTTTATAGGTAGAGGAGTAAATATCGGCAGAAACGCTAGAATAGAACAACATGTTTCAATAAATTATTCAATTATAGGCGACGACGTCGTAATACTTGCAGGTGCAAAAATTGGACAGGACGGGTTTGGATTTTCTACCGAAAAAGGCGTACATCACAAAATATTTCATATAGGAATAGTTAAAATCGGCAATAATGTTGAAATTGGTGCAAACACTACTATTGATAGAGGATCACTTCAAGATACAATTATAAAAGATTTATGCCGCATAGATAATTTAGTACAAATAGGGCATGGCGTTAAAATAGGTAAAGGCTCTATTATCGTAGCACAGACAGGTATAGCAGGAAGTAGCACGATCGGTAAATATTGTGCTCTTGGAGGGCAAGTAGGAATCGCCGGACATTTAAATATAGGCGACGGGGCACAGGTAGCGGCACAAGGCGGTGTAGCACAAAATATAGAAGCAGGTAAAATTGTCGGCGGCAGTCCTGCAATTCCTATTATGGATTGGCATAGACAATCCATTATTATGAAACAATTACTAAAGACCTCTAATAGCAAATTAAAAAAGTAGCTTGTTATTAAAAAGAACTTTGTTGTTGCATGAATACCTGAGTCGTCATTGTGAGCAGCCATAGGCTACGGTGGCAATCCAAAAAAATTAGCAAAAAGTGCTGATTTTTAGTACTTTTTACTAGATTGCTTCGTCAATTATTTCATAATTTCCTAGCAATGACGGAAAATTTACATTAAAGAAGAGATCTAAATAAATGATCATAGATATTACCGAAATCATGGATTGGATACCTCATCGCTATCCATTTTTATTAGTAGATAGAGTACTTAAAATTGATCCTAACAAATCAATAACAGGTATTAAAAACGTTACTGTTAACGAACCGCAATTTACAGGACATTTTCCGGCAAGACCTGTTATGCCCGGTGTTCTAATGGTTGAGGCTATGGCACAATTAGCTGCTATATTAGTTGCTAAATCTTTAGGTTCTACTAAGAATAAAGAAGTGTTTTTAATGACTATCGAAAATGCAAAATTTCGTAGAATTGTTCAACCAGGGGATACTATGCATATCCACGCTGTTATTGATCAGCAAAGAGCTAACGTATGGAAATTTTCAAGTACGGTTACGGTCGAAGGTGAAATAGCTGCAGAAAGTAAGTTTACCGCAATGATTAAAGATAAAACATAGGGACATAGTGTCAAATTCTAATATCCATACTACAGCTGTAATTGCAGAAGGTGCAAAGCTTGGTAAAAACGTAAAAATCGGACCGTATTGTATTATAGGTCCTGAAGTTGTGCTTCATGACAATGTCGAGCTAAAATCCCATGTAGTAATTGAAGGGATTACCGAAATCGGCGAAAATACCGTAATCTATCCTTTTACATCAATAGGTCAACCTCCACAAATCTTAAAATATGCTAATGAGCGATCAAGCACGATAATTGGCTCTAATAATACTATTAGAGAATATGTTACGGTACAAGCAGGAAGCCAAGGCGGCGGAATGATGACAAGAGTAGGAAATAATAATTTATTTATGGTTGGCGTCCATATAGGTCATGATTGTAAAATCGGCAATAATGTAGTATTTGCTAATTATGTAAGCCTAGCAGGTCATATTGGGGTAGGTGATTATGCAATAATCGGCGGACTGTCTGCCGTACATCAATATGCTAGAATCGGTGAATATTCGATGATCGGCGGGCTATCGCCAGTCGGAGCAGATGTAATACCGTTTGGGCTTGTAAGTAGCAAACGTGCGGTGCTTGAGGGCTTAAATCTAATCGGTATGAATAGAAAAGGGTTTGATAAAGTAAAGTCTTTAAATGCTTTAAAAGCTATCGAAGAAATCTTCTCAGGTGAAGGTAATTTTGCTGAGCGTATAAAACAAGTTGCTGAGAAATATAACAATAATTCTATAGTAATACAAATTATCGATTTTCTTAATCAAGATAGTAGTAGAGCATTTTGTCATTTTGAGAAGTAAATTTATTTAACTAGCAATATGTAACACTTTGTGTTACAATTAAATATTATAAGGAGGATAAAAAGTATTACGACTAGTATACGCTTAGAAATAAATTTAAGTAAAAACTTGAAAAAGTAACTTATGATTTACACCGTGAAAAAAGCTGGATAATTAGGTGAAGCAATACGTATATATCTTAAACAACTAGAAAATTCAGACCTAGCCAAAGAAGCTAAACGTCAATCCTTATTAGCTAGTAAAGAAAACAATCCTGATGCCAACTTATGGTTAAAACACAATGAAGAAAGTTGGTTAGATGAATGGAAATAATAGAAATTAAAAAAAGATATATTGTTGCTTGGTGTAATATCTGGGGAGATTATGGTAAACCTCGCCCCGCTGTTGTTGTTCAATCTAATTTATATAAAAATCATCCCAGTATAACAGTTTGCCTTCACAACGGATTTAATAGATGCCCCACAACTTTTCACCTGTTATTGAATCCTACAGAGCTAAATGGTTTTAATTTAGAATTTCATATTATGGTTGATGAAATTAGTGCTATAAGAAGTGATAAAATTCAAAAAAATTGGTGAATTATCACCTGAACAACTAGAAGAGTTAATTGAAGCTATTATATTAAATAATGGATGAATTAGCCACTAATTTTCTCATTTTTTCTTGCAAAGAGTTTTGGCGTAAACGAGTTTTCAAGCTCTTAAAATCAACTATTTCTGCATTTTGATTTTGGTGGCTACATGCAAAAATATATTTCTGCTCTCCTTTAACTTTTTGAATACATTGTCCGCAAATTCCTTTCATCATACATTGCATCGATGAATTAACGCTAATTATTATTTTTGTATTTTCACTGAATATTTCATTTTTTAGACTTTGCAATTCTTCTATTATTTCAGGAGAAGCATTAATTATTACTATATCCACTGAAACTAATTTACGGATTTTTATATCAGGATAGGTAACAAATATAACTTCATTATTATTTTCTTTTAGAACTTTTAATAAGCCTATATTACCGACTTCGAAATCAACAATAACTATTTTTTTATTTTGAGGTATTTCTAGCGGCGAACCTGTCGGTCCCATTAAAACTACTTTCTCATTTTCGGATAATGTTTTACATAAGCTAGTAGATTTACCGACTTCAAAAACTATAAAGCTAATTAAGCCTTTTTCTACATCAATATCGATAGGGCTTAAGGCTACAGACTCTATTAACTTAGCAGCATCTTCAGAATAATTTTGTAAGCGAAAAAACTGTCCGAACTTAAAATTTTTAGCAGCAAGCGGCGAATGAATTATCAACTCAAAAGTTTTATCATCTAAAATATTTATTTTATTAACCCTAGAAGTCAGCAAATAATCAAGCTGCGTACAAAAATCTTTATAACTACCTTTAAAGCTAGGATTATTATTTATAAGTTTTTTGTTAATAGCGTCGTACCCTTCTTTGGTACTAGCAAGAGCCTTCACTACACTACCCGAATATTTAGGATTACAATCACCGAAATAGCTATATTTATCCTCATCGAATTGAGTGTTATTTTCTATACCGATTGCCATAATCACGGTTTTGGTTTTGATGTCATTGCGAGGAAATGCGTAGCATTGACGCGGCAATCTTGTTAAGCCAAACTCCTGAGATTGCCACGCAGTCTTTGACTGCTCGTAATGACGGTTTCGATTCTCAAACTCCATAGATTCCACATGACCGTATTTATCAACATTAATCCTTAAAGGTTGCATATTTTCCTTAAAATCAACACCGAGTGCTAATGCATATATTAGCTCCTCGTGATTTAATTTATATGCCGGCGAATCTTGCAATCTTCCACGATAGTAGACAGTAGCACCCCCAAGCTTATTAAAAACCTTTCTTAATTCTTCATTATTCTTAGCTTCTTTAAACAATTTTGCATGAGCAATAAATTCTTCAGCTATTTCTTTATCTTCCTCTGTTAAATCTTTTTCTATATAATCTTCGGCAAATTCCTCTACTTGTTTTTTATAGTAATATAAACTTTCCGTTGCTGCGTCTAAGGAAGTAAGACCGCCGCCTATTACCGCAATCGGCATCCTAATTACCATATTAGTACTAGAATTTTTCAAAAATGCCCCTCCGTTTTGCAAAGTCATTAAGAAATCAGAAGCCGTTTTTACGCCCTTAGCTTCAAAATTTTCTATATCCAAAACTTTCGGCTGGCCTGCTCCAATGCAAAAAGCTATATAATCAAAACCCAAATCGAAAGCTTGTTCTTTCGTTATATTAAAATCTAAAGCTACTCCGTCATAATATTTGAAATTATTATTTCTCTCTAATATTAGCCGCAATATATCGAGATTGTTTTTATCCCACCGAACAGTAATCCCATATTCCGCTACCCCTCCAAATCCTCTTGGCATTCTTTCCGATAACAAATTTTTATATTCATGCCAAAATTTTATAGGCTTATGAACGTCAAAAGGCAGTAGAGTAATTCTTAAACCGTCAATAGCCACAACATTATGACCTGACCGTAATAAATAATAGCTAAGACTAAAACCTGCAGGACCAAGACCGGTAACTAAAATATTATAATTAGTAGGTTCTTTCGGAAGCGGTGCATAAATATTAAGCGGATTCCAACGAGTAAGCAGTAAATATATCTCTAAGCCGTAAGGTAATTTAAGTGTTTCTTCTAAAATATTTGATTCTATTAATGGGATATTTACCGGATCTTGCTTTTGGTAAATACAAGCTTTTGAGCAATCATTACAAATTCTATGACCTGTTGCTGCAACCATCGGATTATCAATAACGATAATAGCAAGAGCACTTAGGTTAAAACCTTGTGCCTTAACACAGTTCATTTCAGAAATTTTTTGTTTTAACGGGCAACCTTGTTTTAAATCCGTCATTGCAAGCAACTGCAAGGAGCGTGGCAATCTCGTCAAATCTCCTAAGATTGCCACGTCGCTTTGCTCCTCGCAATGACGATTCTGAGGTTGCAGTAATCCCTTAGAACAGCTATCCTTATCTTGCTTATGGCAATAAATACAATAATGAGAATGGTTTAAAGCTTCATCTAGATTTAAAAAAGAATCTGTATAGTCAAAATCTACTCTCTCATTTTTTTGATATTTTAATATTTTTTTATCGTCTATTAGATTTTCTTTATCTAGTTTTTGTGGGAGGTTGAATAGGATGTTATCCTGTGGCTTGATACTCTCACACAAATAAACCCTATACGCAGCATACCTAGCTGCTATGTCTAATTCTTCTGCAAAACTTTCTTCTGCCTGTTGCCATATAATTATTTGTTTGGCAAATTCTCTAGAAGTAAAATTTGCACCTATTAAATCAGTTAGTTTTAAATACACATCTTCAAAATCAATATCTTTTATTTTTTCCAGTGGATATTTTTTTACGGCAACACGTTGAACAAATTTTCTTTTACATTCATAAATAATATCAAAATCTTTATGTTTTAACCTTAATATCGTTACTTCTTTTGAAATACAAAATAACTCTGCTAAAAAATCGTCTAAATGAGGGGAAATTTTTAGCAAAAATTCGGAATAATCTTTTGGAATAATGGAGAGAGGAGTCGATCTAAATAACATTAAATCTTTATGCAAAGATCTATCAGCTTTAAAGAGATAATCTAAAAATATTTGATCTAATTTTTTAAGTCCGGTTAAATCTAATTCATTAAAATCTAGATTAAAACCAAGTTTCATAAATAATAAATAACTCTTTTAGAAAATTGTCTATAAATTAAATAACTGATACAAACAGTAATAAATGCAACTATAATAGACTTAACTATCAGCATCATATCCGGTAATGTTCCGTCAATCACCAACGCTTGTACGGGTCTTATAACTAAAAAGAACGGATTAAATTCAAAATATATCTTTTTAGACTCCGGAATTAGCGAATATGGATAAACTATCGGTATACTCCAATAAATAACTCCAAGAATAACACTCAACATTTGCGGAATATCTCGAATATATGGCGTTAAAAATGCTACTGCGATAGAACCACTAATCACACATATTATTAAGGGCAAAATTAATATCGGCATAAATATTATTTGCCAAGAAAATTTTTCTGGAAATAATAAAATAAAAGCAAAATACATTGCCGAAAATGAGCAAATTAAAGTATATAATTGCCCTAAACTATCCGCAACAGGAAAAAAAGTCTTAGAAATTCTAACTTTTTTTATTATTTGATCACGTATAACTAAAGAACTTGAACAAATCGTTAAGCTGCTTACTATAAAACTCCACAAAGGAATACCACCGACTAAGTTCATTACCATAAATTCTCTCGGCTGTCTTAATAAAAAACCGAAAAAATATGAAATTACCATTATGTGAATAAAAGGCTGAATTAAACTCCATAAAGAACCTAAAAAAGAATCTTTATTTTGCCTAATTATAGAAGCTTTAACTAGTAATGCTATTGCCCGCCAGTATTTTTTAGAAAAAAAATACTTTATCATTTATGAATTTCCTTGTTGTTGGTTATAGATTTTAAACATTTCCGATGGTGTACCATCACCTATAATATTGCCGTCTTTTAATAAAATACATCTATCGCAATTATCTTTTATAATTTCTTCTTGATGGCTTACTATTATTGAGATAGGAGTATTTTTAAATTTATTCTTCATTAAACTAAGAGATTTTTCTATAAAATAGCTATCGCCTGCCGCAAAAACTTCATCAAGTAATAGAATCTGCGGATTTTGAAATATTGATACAGAAAAAGCAAGACGTGATAACATACCGGAGCTATAAATTTTTATCGGTAAATCAATTTTACTACCAAGTTCTGAAAAATCTATAATTTCTTTTTCAATTTTTTTGCTATATTTATCCAGCATATTATTATATAGCATTAACATTTTTATATTTTCACGACCAGTTTGCTCAGACTCAAAACCAACTCCCATATCTATAATTGCCGCAATATCTCCATGAACTTTGACTGTACCGGATTTTAACGGATATATTCCAGCGATTAACTTTAGGAACGAACTTTTTCCCGAACCGTTACTCCCTATAAAAGCTATTTTTTCTCCCTCATAACAAGAAAAATTAATATTGTTTAATATAGGTATATTTGGAGAAAGAGAGACTCCTTTTTTCAAGAAGAAATGCTTTAAACCTTGAGCTCTTTTATGAGTATCAATACCTTCAACATAACCATTAGTTATCTCTATAAATACTTTTGGATAGCTAAGTGACATAAATAAATATTAAATAGATTTATTAATCCAATCTAAAAGAGAATTTTTTTGTTGCAAACCTATTTTAGTATCTTTTTGTTCACCATTTTTAAATAACATTATCGTTGGAATACTACGAATACCGTATTCTGAAGGAGTGTTAGGATTTTCATCAATATTCATTTTAAGTACTTTTACTTTGCCTTGTAATTCTTTACTGATTTCATCTATTATCGGCATTAACATTTTACACGGTCCGCACCATTCTGCCCAAAAATCAACCAGTACAGGTAAATCTGATTCTAATACTTCCTTTTTAAAAGAGCTATCCATTACGTTATTTACCATAAATTCCTCTATGTTTTTGTAGCATTGTCCATATGGCTTTTATGTCATTCCCGCTTTTAACAGCCTTATTGCATAACTCGTTTATGTCATCCCCGCGTGTAGACGGGGATGACATCGAGTAGGTTTTTCAATCTATACAACAAAGTCGCTTTTAGCTAGGAATGACATAGTGTTGCTTTCGGATTCATATGGACAACACCTATATTTATAAATAAAATTATAAAGTACAGGCTTCTACTTGTAAATAATGAAAATCTTTTTATTTATTATATTTATTTTTTCTATTATAATATATTCGCATTATTAAAGCTGCTGTTTCCTCTATTGATCTAGTCGACACATCAATTACCGACCAATTTCTTTGATCACAAATTTTTCTGACTTCTAGGCACTCTTTTTGTACTATATTAAAATCCGTATAGCTTTTATTTTCGTTAATTTGTAATAGATTTAATCTAGCTTCTCTTATCTCAATTAACCTATTTGGATTAATAACGAGTCCTACTACCAATTGATCTATATCTTTTTCTATAAAATCAGGAAAGGGGCAATTATAAACATAAGGAATATTGGCAGCTTTTAAACCGTTATACGCTAGAAATACGGAAGTCGGTGTCTTAGAAGTTCTAGAAGGACCTATTAATATTATATCAGCCTCTGATAATTCATTAAGCATTTGTCCGTCATCATGTCTTATAGCATAATCTATGGCATTAAGTGTATCAAAATAAGTTTTATCAAATTTATAATTGTAATTCTGTTCTTTTTCTATTTCAATACCTGAAAAAACAGACATTTCTTTAATAATTTTACCTATTACAGAAATACATGGAATTTTTAATTCATAGCAAAATTTCGTTAAAGTTTTTCGGAGTTCTTGATCGGCAATCGTGTATAATACTATCCCATGTTTATGTTCTATTTTACTTAATACTTCATTTAGCAATTCCAAATTTCTGATCATTGGCCAATGATATAATTTTGGTTTTACGGAAGTAAATTGTGCAATGGCAGAATTTGCTGCATATTTTGCAGTTTGCACGGAAGAGTCTGAAACTAAGTGAATAATTAGCTTTGTCATACTTTACACATGTAATTGTGGATAAATTTTTTAATAACTTATTATTTTTCCTATTAAAACCTATTAAAAATTTCCTCAAATCCTTATTAAATCAAGTAAATCTAGTGTATTTTCTTTTAAATAAATAGTTTGTGGATAAAATTGTGAATAAATATCATTTTTCTTTGAAAAAATAGTCTTTTCTAAACTAGAAATGAATTTTACACTTAATTATCCACTTGTATAAATTCATTACAAACTTATGTGAATATAATTAAAAATACCTATATTTTTAAGAAAATTTTAATGAAAATTTTGTTGATAACTCTGTTTAAAACATTTAATCTACATAATTCTATTTATATAAACGACAAATAATAAATATATTTATTATTTTAATATTCTTAGTAATAACATGAAGCAAATTATAAATCCATTAAAAGGAAATAATAATAAAGTACCTATTTGGTTTATGCGTCAAGCAGGTAGATATTTGCCGGAATATAAAAAAGTAAGAGAAACAACAAAAAATTTTCTAGATTTTTGTTATGATGTTAGCAAAGCAACAGAAGTAACCTTACAACCGATAAAACGTTATGGATTTGATGCAGCTATTATTTTTTCCGATATATTAGTTTTACCTCATGCTCTTGGATGGGAAGTGGATTTTAAAGAAAAAATAGGGCCTATATTAAAGCAATTCAAATCACAAGAAGATTTTAAATATCTGCAAATCAATCCGAATTATAAATTAGAAAAGGTTTATGAAATAATAAAAAAAGTAAAAAAAGAATTACCATCCCCCATTTCTTTAATAGGATTTGCAGGTAGTCCTTGGACAGTGATGAGTTACATGTTAGAGGGAAAAGGAAAACAGGATTTTAAAACGAGCAAAAAATTCATATATGAAAATAAAATACTTGCTGAAGAATTATTAAATTTTATTACGGAAAAAACAGCTGATCATCTTATAAATCAAGCAAAATCTGGAGCAGATGTTTTAAAGCTTTTTGATTCATGGTCAGGAGTACTTGCAGAAGAGGAATTTACTGAATTTGTAATAGAGCCGACAAAAAAGATTATACTAAAAGTAAAAGAAGTTTTTCCAAAAACTCCTATAATTGCTTTTCCTAAAGGAGCAGGATTATTGTACGAAAAATTTATAAAAGAAGTACCGATAGATGTTTTAGCTGTAGATCAAATGGTTCCTCTTGAAAAAATGAAAGAGTGGAGTGATAAAGTAATAGTACAAGGTAATTTAGATCCGGTTGTATTATTAACTAATAAAGAAATTATTAAAGAAAAAACTTATAAAATTCTTCAGGCAATGAAAGGAAAGAATTTTATCTTTAATTTAGGACATGGTATTTTGCCTGAAACACCTACAGAAAATGTAGAATTTTTGACAGAATATGTTAGGTTATATGAAGAAAAGAATAGCAATAGTACTTTTTAATTTAGGCGGTCCAAAAAACCTTAAATCAGTGAAGCCTTTTCTATTTAATCTATTTTATGACAAAGCTATAATTAATCTACCAAATCCTTTGCGTTATATTATCGCTAAAATAATTTCTATTACTAGAGAGAAAAAATCTCAAAAAATTTATTCTTTAATCGGTGGTAAATCTTCTTTACTGCAGGAAACAGAGGAGCAGAAATTAGCACTAACCGAAAAGCTAAAGCAACTTATAAAAGAAGATTTCGCTATTTTTATAAATATGAGATATTCAGCACCGTTTGCTAAAGAAGTAATAGGTCAAATAAAAAAATATAATCCAAGCGAAATAATATTATTGCCTCTATATTCTCAATTTTCAAGTACTACGACAGGATCATCAGTTAAAAATTTTTTACAAAACCTTGATATTGATATTCCAATTAAAACAATTTGCTGTTATCCTCTAGAAAAAGATTTTATAAAAGCTCATGTTTCATTAATTAAAGAAAAACTATACGATAAAAATTTTCGTATATTATTTTCTGCTCACGGGTTACCCGAAAAAATAATAAAAGCAGGTGATCCTTATGGTTTTCAGATAAAAGAAACAGTACAAGCAATAGTTAAAGAATTAAATATAAAAGATCTAGATTATAAGATAACTTATCAAAGTAGAGTAGGACCTATAGAGTGGTTAAAACCTAATACGGAAGACGAAATAGAGCTAGCAGGAAAGTTAAAAAAAGACATAATTATCGTACCTATATCCTTTGTATCCGAGCATGTTGAAACACTAGTAGAGCTTGATATTGAATATAAATTAATCGCAGATAAATATAAAATTCAATATACCCGAATTCCGACACTTGGAACAAATAAAATTTTTATTAATAGTTTGACAAATATATTGCTACGATTTATTAATAAGGTTGATACTAATTTAGTTATGAGTAGCTCTAGTACAAGAATATGTCCAAACGAATTTACTAAATGTTTGTGTAAATTAACAAGTTAATAAGGAAAAGAATGGCAAGTTACTATCTATGGTTTAAGTCAGTCCATCTGATATCTGCTATATGTTGGATGGCAGGGCTTCTTTATTTACCTAGAATATATGTTTATCATATCAAAGCTAAAATAGGTAGTGAGCTAGATAGTACTTTACAAGTGATGGAGCTAAAATTACTCAGATTCATTATGAATCCAGCAATGATTAGCACATTTATTTTTGGTTTAATAAATGCTCATATTTACGGGTTTGTTGCTCTTGATACTTGGTTTCACATTAAAATGTTTGCAGTATTAGTTTTAGTGATATTTCACGGTTTACTTGCAAGATGGCGAAAAGATTTTGCAAATGGTAAGAATGTCCATTCAGAAAAATTTTATTGCATAGTTAATGAGATTCCGGCTATTTGCATGATTGTTGCAGTGATTATGGTTATAGTGAAACCATTTGACTAGTATATACTCTTTGTTATTTGAAAAGGGATTGTTAAAGATATATCGTCATTGCGAGCAGGAAATAATAACAAACTTCTAATATTGTGTTTCGTCAATATTTTCTTTTGAAGTAAACTCTGCTACGAGTTCAGGTAGGCTCTTGTTAGTTTGGTTGGATATGTAGTTACTCCCGATTAATTAAACTAAAGCATTGCTTTTAAGCTCTGGACATTCCTATTATAACTGACTTTTGGTAGAGATTGCTACACCCCGAAATAGTGTTTTACTATTTCAGTTAAAGCTTATACCTAACTTTCTTTGGTGGTTTTCAGTAGTCGACGTAGTAGGAGCATTGACTGATAGTAGTGACCCTGGAGCTTATTGAAGAAAACTAAAACAAAGGTTAAATGAAGAAAAAAGTGAGGTCATGACAAACTGTCACGGACTGAAATTAACTGCCACAGATGGAAAAAATATATAACAGACTGTGCAAATACAGAGTCATTACTTCGTATTATACAATCTATTTCGTCTCCAAAGGCAGAACCATTTAAACAATGGCTTGCAAGTCGGTTATGAGAAGATTCAAGAAATTTCTGATCCGGAAAAGTCAATTGATAGAGCAAGGGATAATTGGAAACGACACGGTTGTAGCGAGAAATGGATTCAACAACGTATGATGGGGCAGGAAACACGAAACAAATTAACTGATTACTGGAAAAACCATGAAGTATAACAAAAGAGAATGAATTTGCTATATTAACTAATATTATTCATCAAGAATGGGCTTAAAGAACACAAAAATATTAAGGGCTTAACAAATCAAAATTTACGTGATCACATGAATGAAGCAGAATTAATTTTTACTGCTCTTGCTGAATTATCTACTTCGTCAGGTAGAGAAACCAATAATGTAACAGGAATGGAAAGAAAATAAGGTTGCAGGTAAAATAGGAGGAAGTATAGCTAAAAACGCTAAAACGGCCTTGGAAAATAAAACTGGTAAAAAAGTAATCTCAACAGAACATTATTTACCGTCTAAACTTACAAAGTAAAAATTTTTGTTATAGTGAAATGCATTGAATTAGGTGACATTTTTTAATAATATATCTCATATCGTAAATGGGTTGGCATTCGCTATATCCTTAAAAAAAATTGGTTTTGTGGAAAATACTCTCACTTTTGACAGAAGTTTCAACACACCGAAACAGCATTTTGCCATTCCGGTTATGATTTTAAAAAAGTCAATTAAACTTTACTTCAGGTGGCAATGACATTAATATTGCTTCGACATTTCCATCAGTCATTAAGCCGAATTTAGTACCGCGGTCATATAGCAAATTAAATTCTACATATCTACCTCGCCTTATAAGCTGGTATTCTTTCTGCTCAGCTGTCCAAGGTAAAAATAACTTACTTCTAACGATTTCAGGATATACCGACAACAAAGTCTTACCTACGTCCTGTGTAAAGGCAAAATCCTGTTCAAAATTACCATTATTTAAGTAATCATAGAATATTCCGCCTACTCCTCTCGGCTCTTTTCGATGCTTTAGATAAAAATATTCATCACATTGCTTTTTGAATTTAGGATAATAGCTAGAATCATACTTATCGCACGCTTCTTTAAAAGCTGCATGAAACTTTACAGTTTCGTTTTTTTCCGGATAAAAAGGTGTTAAATCGCCACCGCCGCCAAACCAACTTTTAGAAGTTTCTATATAACGAGTATTAAAATGCATAGCGGGAATTAACGGCGATTTAAGATGTGCGACTAATGAAATGCCTGTTGCAAAGAATTTCCCGTCTAGCTCTGCTCCTGGAATTTCGTTGCGGAATTCGGGAGAAATTTTACCAAATACGGTAGATATATTAACCCCGACTTTTTCAAATACTGCTCCTTTCATGAGAGACATGACACCGCCACCGCCGCCGTTACGTTGCCAGCTTGAGCGTACAAACTTAGCCGGTTTTAAACCTTTGGTTTGTGCATATTCTTCTTCGATTTTTTCAAATTCTTTGCACAATAAATCACGTAAATTAGTAAACCAACTACTTGTTATTTCTTTATTTTCTATGTTCATAATTATTAAGCAACGATTTAATTACTTTCCTCATCATATACATAATCACTAAAAATACGGCGGCAATGATCATAATATAAAAAGCCGGAGCATAAAATAAGCCTGTGCGCTCTACAAGCCAACGAGAAATAATAGGTGAAGTTCCGCCGAATATCGCTATTGCAAAATTGTAGCTGAAAGCAACACCGGTAAACCTTTGTTCTGCCGTAAACAAGGATATAACGAGTATATAAGCTGTACCTGCTGTGCTTCCTGCAAGCATACCAAGTATTGTAAGAGCTATAATTTGTTGCCACATCTCTTCTGTCGACATAAGTAACATGGTCGGTAAAATCAATATCAAGATAGCAACACCAACAAGCATTGCCATTTTAAATTTTCCGATAATATCGGCAGTACCGCCGGCAAGCGGCATCGCTATCATCGCAATAAACGAACTATACGCTAAATATGATAAAGCAATAGTATTACTAAGATGCATTACATTATAATAGAAAACATTTATATATGTTTTTACTAAATACATAACGCTGCTAGCGATAGCACCTATACACATAGTTAAAAACATCGATCTCCAAGCAGTTCTAATTACATTGGAAAAAGGTGCTTTAAGAACTTGTTTCTTTTTCTCAAGCATTTTAAAAATCGGTGTTTCCGATACGCGCAATCGCAAGTAAAATCCTGCAAGACCCATAAATCCGCCAAGCAGAAAAGCAAAACGCCAAGCAAAATCTATATGAGAGAAATAACGTTCTATTATAATACCGATAAGTGTTGCAATTAAGGTACCGGCGATATTTGAACCATGTACTAAACCTGCCGTAAAACCCGGTCTTAAATTTTGACGATGTTCAAGGATAAAAATAGCCGCTCCCGTTCCTTCACCGCTAATACATAAACCTTGAATAAGTCGCATTATAACTAGAGTTATAGGGGCATACATCCCAATACTTGCATATGAGGGTATGAGACCCATAATAAAGGTCGGAATAGTCATACCTAGCATCGAGATTATCAAAGCGATACGTCTACCGTATCTATCACCGATATAACCGAATAATATGCCTCCTATCGGTCTTGTCAGAAAGCCAACCGCAAATACTCCAAGGCTTAGAAGAATTTTAATGAATTCTGATTCGCCTGGAAAAAAAACTTGTCCAATAATCAGCGAAAAAACTGAATATACCGTAAAGTCATAATATTCGAGTACATTACCTGAAATAGCAGATAAAAAAATAAACTTAGACCTATTATTCATAGAGCTTTAAATAATTTAATTACTAATTGGTTATTATAGACAAGTTACATAATTTATAAAGTATAATTTATAATAATAATATTTAATTGTCGGTATTTTCTTGTGGTGATAGTAATATGTTTTTGTGGTTATAAGTTCTTGTTTAATAAACAACCTGAATCAGTTGCAAATGATTTTGAAAAAGAATTAGCAGAATGTGATAGCTATAAAACAAAATCCGAATGATGCATATATTGGATATGGATTTAGACTAAGAATACTGGGATTTAGATTTCCTGAAAAATATGAGTTGGTCCTTGAAGTTTATAACAAAGCAATTGCACTAAACCCTAATCATTTTCAGGCTTATCTTAATAAAGGAGCGGTATTAATTCAGTTGGGAAATACGATTTAGCTTTAGAAGCTTATAATAAGGCAATCGAAGTAGATCCAAGTCATCCTTATGCTTATAACAATAAAGCATTAGACATGCAGAAGGCTAAATAATAGTCATAATTTATTATGACTATTATAACGTACATATTAATTTGGTCATTATTATTATAATATACACGTTATAATGGTCAAGCACTTATAACCTAGTTATCCTCTAGTGGTACCGGAATTCCTACTTTTGTAAGTTTAGCTCCTTTTGGCTTTTTAATTCCTGCAAATTTCTGTTCTTCTTGTTGTTTTCATAGTTTTTTCCTATTTTTGCAGCTTCTCTGCTACCTTTAAGAGCACTTTTTACAGGTTTTGTGTTAATATTCGTAACACCTTTTGAAGTCTTAATACTTCAAATCTTTATCAAAATATTTTACGTTTGTAGCAATACTTAAATGGTAAACTCCGCTACCTTTTTGTATAAACTGATTTTGATTTTGTAAAGCTTTACCTTATAAATCTAAGAATTTACCATCTTTACCAAAATCACCTACTTCTCCAACTTTTGTACCACTAAGATCATATGCGTAAAGTTTTTTTTCATGGAAATCTAGGTTGTTTAAAAAGTTCTCTATAGAATTCTTATCATTAGTAAAATTGCCTAATTCATGGGTGCCTATAATTTTCTCTTCTTTGCTTACTACTTTTTTCGTATTTTTAATAATTCCAAGATAGGCTAGAGCTTTTTTAAACTTACCCAAATTACGCTTTACCTCAACTTCTCCTATAACTAATTGCCCATCTATGGGGCTGTCTAGTTCATCTTTAAAATGAATTAATTTGGCATTTTACTCTATTTAAGTCAGTTTCTTCAGTTTGAAAATGTAGATGTTTTTTTCTGGCATAAATTCCTCCTTGAATAAATTGTGGTTTATTTTAAATGTAAAGGAGTAAATTAAATTTTTGCAAGAAGTTTTTATTGTTAGTTATTTCTCAATAAATAACAAATATTAAGAATTAAAACTACTGTGCCATCCAGCCGCCATCTATCAAGAGTCCACTACCTGTTATTGATGATGCTTTTTTATCACATAAGAATATTACTAAGTTTGCTATTTCATCAGCTTCTACAAATTTTTTCGTAGCTTGAGATTTAAGGATTACATCCCTTAACGCTGATTTTTCACTGATATGTCTAGCTTTAGCAGTATCTGCTATTTGATTCCTTACTAATGGTGTGTTGACGTAACCGGGACAGATAGCATTAACTATAATATTATTCTCAGCCACTTCTAAAGCAACGGTTTTGGTAAGTCCAAGGATACCGTACTTTACTGCTACATATGCCGACTTGAAAGGTGATGCGACATATGCATGAGCGGAAGCGATATTAACAATTCGCCTGAAGCCGTTTTTTCATAATCTGTATTGTATATTTTTTAGTATAGAAAGATGCTATTAAATCTATACGCAAAATTTGCTCCCATTTATCTTCAGGAAATTCATCGATAGGAGCAACATGCTGAATACCTGCATTATTTACTAATATGTCTATTTTACCGAATTCTTTTATTATCCTCTCAAACATAGAATGAATTTCATTAGGTTTTTCCAAATTTATTCCTTGATAAAATACAGCCCTTGCCCCAAATTCTTTTAATTCTGCTGAAATTGTGGCTACTTCATCTTCTTTTGCAAAACCGTTTTTGCAAAATGTTTTGTTATCTCAAGCCCGATACCGCTAGTAGAACCGGTAATAACTGCTACTTTGTCTTTCATTTTTATCTCCTTATAAAATATGTACTGTCATACCGTGGCTTGTACCAGCCAGCTAAATCGTCATTGCGAGCAGAGCCATAGGCTGTGTGGCAATCTCAGAACTTTGGCACTAGATTGCTTTGTCAATTACTTACGTAATTTCCTCGCAATGACAAGAAAATTAGAACCATGCAACAAAGCTGATCAAGTCACGGGATGACATATTTAATCAAGTAATATTTGTCTTTTATTTAAAAGTAACTTATATTAGATTACACTTAAAGAAATAATGTATAAATCTATGGAAATTGTTAATAGCGTTGATGCATCTGTATCTTGCCAGGGCAAAGAACCTCCATATGACCATCCGAAAGTTTATTTAGAGATAGATAAAAAAAAAAAAGAAGTTATCTGCCCATATTGTAGTAAGAAATTTAAACTAGTAACAAAATGACTATAAAATTTCTGTCAGAAAGTACTATCAACCGAATTGCTGCCGGTGAAGTTATAGAAAGGCCCGCATCGGTAGTAAAGGAATTAGTTGAAAATGCTGTTGATGCAAGTAGTACTAAAATAGATATTATTTTAGAACGTGCCGGTAAAAATCTAATCATTATTTCCGATGACGGTATCGGTATGACTGATAAGGAATTAGAAATTGCTGTTGAACGTCATACAACTTCTAAGTTTGATGAAAGCGATTTTCTAAATATTAATACTTTTGGTTTTAGGGGTGAAGCACTGCCGTCTATTGCTGCTATTAGCAAAATGCTAATTACTTCTAAAAAACGAGATGCCGACAAAGCATTTCAGATTAAGTTAATTGGTGGCAATGAAAAACAAGTTACTATTTCTGTTCATAATGAAGGTACTAAAATAGAGATACGTGATTTATTTTTTGCAACACCTGCACGTTTAAAATTTCTTAGAGCCGATAAAACAGAGCTTGCAGCAACTGTAGGTGTGGTTAAGAAAATCGCTCTAGCACATCCTAAAATTTCTTTTAGTTTAACACATGACGGCAAGAATTTATTAAAACTAAAGGGACAAAATAAAGATGCTGAAACTAACCTAAAACAGCGTATAATTGATGTAATAGGTGATGATTTTATAAAAAACGCCGCTTATATAGACTTCAAAACACCTGATTTCTCTATTTGCGGCTATACTAGTAGCCCGACATATAATAGAGCTTCAAGTGAAGATCAGTTTTTATTTATTAATAATAGACCAGTAAAAGATAAATTATTACAGGTAGCTTTAAGGGTAGCATATCAAGATTATTTGGCTCGTGATCATTATCCGATATGTGCTATATTCTTACAAATCGATCCGCAACTTGTTGACGTTAACGTACATCCGGCAAAAGCAGAGGTTAGGTTTCATGACCCGAATTATGTGCGAAACTTATTAATAGAAGCAATTAAAAATGCTTTAACAAATAAAAGCCATGTTACTTCTACTACTATCGCCTCTGATGCTCTTGAGTTATTTAAAAATCCTTTAGTTAACAAACAATCGCCAGTAAGTAAAGTTATAAACGTTAATAGTAAATCGGCAGATTATAGACCTACTACTCATTCTACACTTAATACAGTTCCTCAAAATCATGTTTGTCAAAAATTAATCGATACATTATCACATGCTAAAATAGAACAAGAAGTAGAAAATCGTATAGAACATGAACAGCAAACCCGTAAACAATATAAACTTGGGGCAGCTAAAGCACAACTTCATACGACTTATATTATTTCACAAACCGAAGATAGTATAGTGATTACCGACCAACATGCAGTACACAAACGTTTAGGGTATGAAAAAATAAAAGATTACCTTAAAACGGAAGAGTTAATCAAACAGCGTTTGCTTATTCCTGAGATAGTAGAACTGCCAAATGAAAAAAAAGCAGATTGTTTATATGACCATAGAGAAAAACTATATAAACTTGGTTTAACTCTAGAAAAATTTGGCGAAAAATCTATTATAGTAACTGAAATTCCACATATCCTTGGAGATGTAAACGTACAAAAGTTAATTCAGGATCTCGCCGATCATTTATCGGATTTTGGCAAGAATATAGCTTTGACAGAGTTAATCGAGCATGTAACGGAAACTTATACCTGTTATTACTCTATTAGAGCAGGACGAAAATTATCGGCAGATGAAATGAATGCCTTACTGCGTCAAATGGAAAATATGCCGCTTTCAGGTCAATGTAATCACGGCAGACCTACTTATATTGAGTTGAAGCTTAAGGATATCGAACGCTTATTTGGACGGTAACTCGTTTAATTTGAAAAATTGGTGTCATTGCGAACGACTGCAAGGAGTGCGGCAATCTCGGGAAATTAAAACTAGATTGCCACGCTCCTTGCAGTCGTTTGCAATGACGTATCTCTCTTTATTTTGCAATGCCTAGTTTTTACTTGACTATTTTTCAATTTCGTTTTATTCTGCTTTTCTTAGAAAAATAAAATAATATCTTGATTTAAGGTGTCAGCTAATGGCAAAGAAAAATAAAAATGTTTTGGTAAGGCTAGTAAGTACTGCCGGCACAGGTGTTTTTTGGGTAAAGAAACGTAATCCGAAGACCCAAACCGAGAAGCTTTCTTTTCGTAAGTATGATAAAGTAGTTAGAAAACATGTTCTTTTTAAAGAAGAAAAAATAAAATAATTGTAAGTAATATAATATGGCAGTAAAAATTCGTTTAGCTAGAGGCGGTGCTAAAAAGCGTCCTTTTTACCGTGTAGTAGTAGCTAACGCAACAGCACCTCGTGACGGTGACTTTTTAGAAAAAGTCGGAACTTATGATCCAATGCTTGCTTCAGATAATAGTGAGCGTGTTGTTTTAAAAAAAGATCGTATAGAATATTGGCTTGGCACCGGTGCTAAGCCAACTGAGCGAGTCGCAAAATTTATTGAGCAAGCGGGTGTTACTCTTCCTGAGAAAGTTAAAAAGGAAATGGAAGTGAAAGCAAAAAACCGTAAAGCTAGACTAAGTAAAAATGAAGCTAAAAAAGCTTAGTTTATAGTGTATTTTCATCATTGAGAGCAGGCATTGACTGTGTGGATCAATTCAGCCCCTGTCATCTCCCGCTATTTGATTGCGGGATTTAGTAAATTTGACTATTACAAGTTATTTTTCTAGATATTGTGGTCAAGCCACGGGTATGACAGCACATATCTCTTCTCTATAATCATATTAATATGCCGGATTAGCTCAGTGGTAGAGCAACCGCCTTGTAAGCGGTAGGTCATCAGTTCAAATCCGATATCCGGCACCATCAAAATTTTTCTTGTCATACTGGGACTATCTTTATATAGATACCAAATCGTCATTGCGAGCAGCCGTAGGCTGCGTGGCAATCTCATGAAATAATAACACACTTCCTGAGATTGCTTCGTCGAATTACTGTGTAATTATTCTCGCAATGACGATTTACCAATCCATGCAAGCAAGCTTTCACAATAATTATATAGAAAAAAACATACAATAGTGACATCCTTTAAAATTTTTATATATGATAGTAATCGATAAAACATCTTATAGAGCTGTGGGATTTGATAAACGTATTAAATTCCTAGTGCTACATTATACACAGTGTGATTTTAAGCAGTCTTTAGATTTTCTAACTGGTGAAAAGTTAAGTAGCCATTATTTAATAAACAATGAAAATCCTGAACATATATTTCAATTAGTAGAAGAGCGTGATAGAGCATGGCATGCTGGAGTAAGTTACTGGCAAGGTCATGAGCGTATTAATGATACATCAATCGGTATTGAAATCGTAAATCCTGCTTTTGAAGTAAATGCAAAAAACAATGATATAGTTTGGTTACCCTATTCGGAAAGGCAAATTAATAGTGTTATAAGTTTGTGTAAACAGATTATTGCTAGATATGATATTAGACCTACTAGAGTAGTTGGGCATTCTGATATTGCTCCAGGTAGAAAACAGGACCCTGGCCCGCTATTTCCTTGGAAACTATTATATGATAACGATATTGGAGCTTGGTATGATGAACAGGTGTTTAACAATCTATTGCCGCAAGTCGATATAACCGATATTGCAGCAATTCAGCAAAAATTTATTACATACGGTTATAAACTTGAAGTTACCGAAATTTTAGACTCTAAAATGAAAGATATTATAATTTCGTTTCAAATGCATTTTCGTCCTAGTAATTTTTCTGGCGATTTGGATGCTGAAACCATAGCAATTTTAGATGCATTAATATTGAAATATAAATCTGAATTAATATGATAAGATTTATAACTATACCGGATTTTGCGGATTATCAAGTTATTTTGAAATTAATGGAAGATTACGTTAACAAAGTAATTAGTGATCATGAGCCGGAAATTATTTATTTAGTTGAACATTCGGAAGTATATACAGCCGGTACTAATTATAAACAAGAAGAATTATTAAATTACGGTGATATTCCGGTAATTTACACAGGACGTGGCGGTAAATTTACTTTTCATGGACCAGGTCAGCGTGTTATTTATCCAATTCTTAATTTAGATTCACCAAATCGACACAAAGATTTAAAGCTATATATAAAAATGCTTGAAGAATGGATTATAAATAGCTTAAATTATTTTGGAATTAAAGCATATCTTATTAAAGATAAAGTAGGAATTTGGGTAAAAGTAAGGAAAGATGAATTTGCTAAAATTGCTGCAATAGGTGTTAGAGTAAGAAAATGGGTTACATATCACGGTGTAGCTATAAATATTTCAACAGATTTAAGTAAGTTTAGTGGGATTATTCCTTGTGGACTTGAAAATTCTTTAGTAACATCTTTAAATCAGTTAGGGATTCATGTTGAAATGTCTGAATTTGATAAAATTATTCAAACTGAATTTAATAAAATATTTAAATGATCAGAAAATTTCTACTCACAATTTTTGCTCTTTAGGTCGGTGGTTTTGGTTATTATTTATATTTAATAAATTCTTATAAGCTTAGTAGTAATACCACTAATGCAATAATAGTATTTGCAGGAGGAGGACATAAAATTGAAACCGGTATTGCTTGGCTTAAGGCAGGTTATGCACCTATATTAATTTTGTTAAAGGAACGTAATGTTATAGAACAGCAGGTAATATTTGCTCTGAATAAAATAATGTCTGAAGAAGATAATATTAAGAAAGTGGTTGATTTTATTGTAACTTACAATCTTACTTCAATAATTTTAGTAGAGCATAATTATAATATGCCTTTTATGCTGAATAAGCTTGAAAAAGCGATTCCTTCTTCTAATAATATCTATATAGTACCATATCCTGTTTTTTCCAAACAAAAATATGATGTCTTATTAAAATCCTATCATCGTTATTTAATGAATATACTCGTTTAATTTACTTCTTTGCTCTTTTCCAGTACAATATTTTAGAACGGCTACGCCAAATAATGCAGAAATTAAAGAGCCTATTATTATTGCAGCTCTCATAGAGTTTGAAGGGCAGCTGCTCTCAAACGTAAAATACTACCTATAAATAAACTTAGGGTAAATCCAATCCCTCCAAGTATAGCTATAGAATAAAATTTTAACCATGAAGTATCACTTGGTAAATTACAGAGTTTAAATTTTACAAATGGATATGAAAATAGCATAATACCTAATTGCTTACCTACAGATAAACCAAATATTATCCCATAAATTAAAGCAAGTATTGAGTTGGAACAAATGCCTTTAAATGCAAAATATTCTAAAAGGATACCGGAAATTCATAAATACAAAAAGCGGTAAAATAAAGTAATTTACAAAAGGATGAGTTAAGTTTTCAAGTTTTTTAAAAGAAGTGTTAAATTCTCCTTTTATATTAACAGGTATAAAAAGTGCTATAATGGCTCTGCATAAGGTATCGTGAATACCTGACTCCACCATACTAATCCATAATAATAAACCTACAATTATATAATAAAATAATTGTTTAACTTGTCGATAATTCAATATAAACAAGATGAATATAATTATAGAAGAAATTAATAATGCCAGAGTATTGTTTTAGCATAAAACAAAGCTAGTATAATTAACGCAAAAGCATCGTCAATTAATGAGAAACCTATAATAAAAGCTCGTAATTCTAAAGATATATGTCGGTTGAAAAAAGATAAAATACCAAGGACAAAAGCAGTATCAGTTGTGATAGGAATAGCCCATCCTTTTATTAATCCCGGTTTATCGTAATTAAAAAATATGTATATTAAGACAGGAATTATCACACCTCCAAGGGCTGCCGCTGCAGGTAATATTAGTTTTTTTATTTTTATGTTCACCTTCTACTAGGTGAAATTTTATCTCTAAACCTATTAATAAAAAGAAGAAAGTCATGAGACCGTCATTAACTAACTCTATAAAAGTTGTTTTTTGTACTTTTATAAGCTTGTATAATAAGTGTAAGAAGATATAATTATTAATTACAAAAAAATATCTAAGCAATTCTTATGTTAGCAGAATAGCAAACCGAATGGATTGAATGGATTATCAGCAATAACCTTGTAAATAAGGGATGGCATATAGATAATGATACTAAAAAGAATGTTTATTTCCAAAAACCAAAAACAGAACAGACAAGATTAAATGGAAAAAGACTGGATCATATCTTATATGAAAGTAATAATGATAAACCTATTGCAATAATAGAAGCAAAAAAGCAGGAGTGGATTTAAGGCAAGCTTTAGATCAAGCAACGGAATATACAAAATTGCTTGATGTACCTATAGTGTTCGCAATAAATGGAACTTACTGCGAAGCTCGTTTTTGTTGTTAATAATAAAGAGCTTATATTAAACGGTGATGAAGTAAGGGAATTACTACATGAAAAAGAATTATTATCTGCTTTTTTAGAAGCAAGCAGTAATGAAGTTTGGACTATACCGAAAGAAATTAAAGTATCACGTGAAGAATTAATATAGATATTTAAAAACTTGAATAATCTTTTAAGAAATGAAGGGCTCCGAGCAGAAATAGAAAGATTTAGCGAATTTGCAAATATATTATTCTTAAAATTATTAAGTGAAAACAATGAAAAATCCTGGTGGAATAATATCAAAGCACAATCAAATAATGATATTATCGGTTACATTAATAGCTATGTTATAGAACAAATTAAGAATAAATACGGTAGTGATGTTTTTACGCCTATTTCTCTAGGCAATTACATTACTCTCCGCCACATTATCGATGCAATTGATCCTCTTATTTTATCTACGATAGATACAGATATAAAAGGCGACGTATTCGAGTATTTCTTAGAAAAAACTACATCAACAGAAAAATGATTTAGGCGAATATTTTACACCGAGCAATATCGTTAAAACCATTATTAATTTGGTTGATCCTAAATTTAAAGAAACAATTTATGATCCTTTTTTGGTACTGGTGGGTTCTTAACTGAAGCTTTTAATTATATCAAAGAAAATAATATAATTAATACCGATGAAGATTTAGAAAAATTAAGATTTAATACATTATATGGGCGAGAGTTAACCAAAACCGCTAGAATCTAAGATGAATATGATTTTGCATGTTAACAGACAGAATTCAGCAAATAAATAGTCTTGAGAACCCTAATGATGTTAAACCCTTAACTGATCAGCAGTTAAAGTTTGATGTAATTGTTACTAATTGCCATTATTATTTTTTAAAATCTCAGCAAAATATAATATACCAAAAGCAAGCTGGATCAGGTCAACCTCACGTTTATTTGAAAAATTTAGAGGATTTACAAATTCCTATCCCGCCTCTTGAAGAACAGCAAAAAATGGTAACAGAGCTTGATAATAATCAAAGTAAGATTGACAACCTTAAAAACTATATAAAACAATTTGAAAACAAACTAAAAACCACATTAAATTCTCTTTGGCAATAATTGATGTACATTAACTACTTAAAAGATTTGATTAGTTTTAAGTCTGTAACTCCTAAGAGCGATGGGGCTATTGAGTATATTAATGATTTGCTTAAACAGCACGGCTTTAAGACCGAAATAAAAATATTCGGTGATTCTAAAAGTGAGCAAGTCACTAATCTTTATGCTGTTTTCGGTAGCAATGAGCCTAATATTTGCTTTGTTGGTCATGTAGATGTAGTGTTGGCAGGCAATCATGAGCTTTGGCATAATGCGAGTCCATTTAAAGTTAGCCAGCAAGATGGTAAGATATATGGCAGAGGTGCGGTGGATATGAAAGGGGCTATAGCGTGCTTTCTAGCTGCCAGTTTAGATTTTATAAAAAATAATACCGATTTTAAAGGTTCCATTAGTTTCTTACTTACTAGTGATGAAGAGGGAAAAGCAAAGCATGGTACTAAAGAAATGCTGCAATATATTTATGATCAAGGATATAAGATAAATTTTGCTATTGTCGGTGAACCTACTTGTGAAAAAGAAATAGGCGATGCAATTAAGATTGGCAGAAGAGGAAGTGTTAACTTTAAATTAAATATAGAAGGCTTAAGCGGGCATGTAGCTTATCCTCATAAAGCAAATAACCCATTGCCTTGCTTAATAATAATATTGAATGAGTTAACAAATATAAAACTTGATGAAGGTACTGAATTTTTTCAACGTTCAAATCTTGAAGTAACGAATATCGAGGTCAGTAATAATACTTCAAACGTAATTCCAGCAAGTACGAAAGCATCTTTCAATATACGTTTTAATAATTTACATAGTGCAGAAACTTTAGCAAAACAGGTAGAAGAAATTATTAAACAGCATTGTAAAGAATATAAAGTAGATTATAAGTTAGAATATAGTAGTTCTGCTGAAAGTTTTATTCAGAACCCTAGCGATAAAATAAAAGAATTTGCTAAAGTAGTAGAGCATACGCTTAAAATAAAGCCTGAATTCTCTACAAGCGGCGGTACGTCGGATGCAAGATTCGTCAAAAATTATTGTCCGTTAGTAGAGTTTGGTTTATTATCCGAAACGGCACATAAAATAAACGAATACACAAAAATTAGCGATTTACAAAAATTATATGATGTGTATTATAACTTTTTGATGGAAATGCTTTGATGTCATTCCTGCAGAGGCAGGAATGACATAGAATCCATGCAACAAGGCCGCCCTTTTACAGGAATGGCATTACCATACGCGGATGTGATGGAACTGGTAGACATGCAAGATTTAGGTTCTTGTGCCGTGAGGCGTGGGGGTTCAAGTCCCTTCATCCGTACCACTTAAATTTTCTCATAAAAAATAACATAAAATTTTTATGCAGCAATTTAGTATTTATCAAACAAGCGATGAATTGCTTCTAAAATCGATATTACTTCTGATAGAAAAATGCTATCACTCTGATCTTAAAAGCGTAATATTAACTGCAGATGCAGATCAACAAGAAATGCTCAATAAAAATCTTTGGACTTATTCACGTAAGCAATTTATACCTCACGGTAGTAAACTTGATCCGCAGCCTGAAAAACAGCCGATTTATATTACCGATGAGTTACAAAATCCTAATAATGCTAGTGTGCTTGTTATTATTTCGCCTACAGATATAGGAAAAATTTTACAAGCAAAAGAGTATATAAGAGTTTTCAAAAGGATAATTATAATAACTGATTTACCCGAAGATTTAAAAGAATTAACAGTTAAAATAAATAAATTTACCGAACAGGAAAACAAAATAGATTGTTTTACTCAAAATCCTCGTGGAGCTTGGAATAAAGTAGTCTAATAAATTTATATTCTTTTACGTACAAATAAATATAATCCGATCGTTAAAGCAATAACTAAATTGAAATAACAAGCAAAAATAAAATCTAGATTTTTTGAAGCAAAATTTTGTAATATAAAATGAATTGAAGTAACTAGCAATACTGTTAAGGCAGAAAATAATACCGGCATAAAAGTTGTTTTTTTGCTATAAGGATATCTCAAAAAAACTGCAAGTGCTACAAAAGGTAATACAAAATTGTATAAAGGCCAAATTATTCTTTGATGTGCTTCAGCAATTAATTTAATTTTTTTAGTAATAGCTAAATCATGAGGAGGAGCAAGTAATTCGCTTATATAATATTCGTTTGATTCTTTATTATGTTTAGTTCTTTGTGATACTAAAGGGTTATCATTTTGCAGTTTTATCATTAAAGAATCGAAAGTTAACTGAGTTAAATTACCGTTTACGTCATATTCTTGTCTTATGCCGTTATTAAGTTCAAAAATCGGGCTATTATCATATATATTAAGAGTACCTGAACCCGCAAATACTACTGATGGATTGTCAGCGTTGCGATTATCAAATATTATTACGCCGTTCATAATATTTCCTGCTGATTTTTTATCTATAAAAACAGTGATATCTTTCGTTACTTTATTAAAAGTTTTCTCTTCAATCATACTTGAGATATAATTATTCTTTATAAAGTTTAAACGTGATTTTAAGTTTATATGAGATAACGGCAGGATGTTAGAAGATATATAATAAGCAAGTAGCATAACTATTAATGCGACATATAAAGCAGGCAGTGCTAGCTGTACATTATTAACTCCTGAAGCTTGTAATATAATTAATTGTCGCTCGACTTTTAAATTATTATAGATATAGATCACGGTAATAACCGTTATTACTGGTAACAGAATAAATAATAAAGTAGGAAGTACTAAAACTATTAAACTGAAGAAGTCTATAACTTTTATACCTTTATCAAATAAATATAAAAGTTTTAATATTTGCGTTATCCATACTATACTAGTCACTGAAAAAGTAACGACTATAAGCAGCGGTAAGATATTTTTTATAAAGTATTTTCGGTATAGTAGCATAATGTTTGTTTGGTTTTTTGATGTCATTCTCGTTTTTAGCTAGGAGCGACATCAAACGCTTTTCAAAAACTGTCCAGTATTATGGATGGTTAGATGGTTTTTGGGGGAACTCGTTCCCAGTTCATTTCAAAATAATTAAAAACCAAGTATACTGTGTGAACCTAATTGTATTAACTCCAATGTATCAGCATCGGGTTTTCTATAAATTAATATTAAATCCGGTTTAATATGACAATCTCTACAATCTTTCCAATTACCTATAAGGGTATGATCTCTCATATGTATAGGTCATGTTATATCAGCAACCAAGTATCTAACTGCTTTCAGTAAAATATAATCCAAATTTATTCCACGTTTAAACAGTGCAGTACGTTTAATCGTTCTCATTTAAATCAGATAACAAATTATTGATATTACCAACATGAACTAATTTGCCGCTTCTTGCAGCTTTCATAGCTTTAATTGTTTCATCATTTGGGATACGTGGTTCAAACGGCAATGCTTTTTCACGAGCAACACGAAATAACAGCATACGAACAGCATCAGATAAAGTAAGTCCCATAGCAGCAAGCACTAAAGCTGCTTCTTCTTTCACGTCTTCATTAATACGGGCTCGCACAATAGAATCAGCAGACATAAAAATCTTCTTTCAATAATGTAGCTACATTGTAGCGTGCATATTAAAAACTTTCAAGATTAAAAAACAAGTTTTTTATATGTTTTTTCTTAATTACTGCCTCATTAATAGAAAATCCCCGATCTTTCTTATTATATGATTTGCAAAGATGCGATAAATTAACTTACCTATCAGTATTGTTATAAATGCAATAATAATGCCGTAGATTATATCACTTGGGTAATGCATAGCAAGGCTTATGCGAGATAAAGACACGAGCACAATAACACAAATCATTAAGATTTTTAATGGTAATTTTATATAATTCCAAGTAAAATACGTTACTAACACGCTAAGAGCTGCGTGGCTGCTTGGAAAGCTTGAAAAGCATCTTTCGTTTGCAGTATTTATTATGGTCATGAAATTATCTACAGGAAGACTGCAATAAGGGCGAGGGAAATTAACTGAAAATTTAAGAGCGGTAAAAATTAAACCGAATACCCCGTATATTATACCGATTTCAACTAACTTATTATAATTGTGCCAGAATTTATTTTGCCGCTTCTTATCATTTTTGGTTTTCTTTAATTGAATATAAAAATATATACAGTATAAAATATATATTAAAGCGAAATTAGCGATATTAAAACAAAACGAAATTATTTTAAAAAAATAAGGTATAAAGCCGATATTAGTAATTTTATTCAAAAATAAGAATATTTCTTGATTTAAGCCGCGAAAATTATACAAAACTTCAAACATTATTTTAAATATTTATGTTACAAGTAACAATACTTGGGTGTGGAGCATCTATAGGCGTACCGGTGATCGGGTGCGATTGTAGTACTTGCACATCTCCTTCAAAGTACAATAAAAGGACTAGATCAGCAATATATATTAACGATGAAAATAGTCAAATATTAGTTGATTTCGGTTTTGATATTAGAAATCAACTATTACGAGAAAAGATAAATAAGCTCAATTGTGCTATATTAACACATTATCATTCCGATCACGTTAACGGCATTGATGATTTACGAGTATTTACTTTTATGCAAGGCAAGCCATTTGAAATCTATACAGATCACGATAGTACGGCAAAGCTCCATACAAAATTTGATTATCTATTTAACAATAAGTTATTTAAGCTTGGACGACTGTTCACAACTCAATCTGTTAGTTTTTTTGATAAAATTAAGATTAATACTATCGAAATACAATTTTTTAGACAGCATCACGGTCCTATAGATAGCTTGGGCTTACGTATGGGTGATTTCGTTTATTCGCCCGATTTAATCGATTTTCCTCCTGAATCAGATAAATTTTTAAAAGATATAAAAATATGGATATTAGATTGTATGGATTATAAATCAAATCCGAATCATGCAGGGCTTGATAAAGTTCTAGAATGGCGTGAAAAATATAAACCTGAGCAGATATTATTAACCAATATGAGACACACGATAGATTATCATGAGATTACGAAAATGCTTCCAAATAACGTTAAGCCGCTTTATGACGGTTATAAATTTACGGTCTAGTTTATGATTATTTTAGAAAAAGTTTGTAAGCGTTATGGCAAGAATTACGCAATTAAGAATATTGATTTAAGTTTTACTACTAAGGAAACTACTGTAATAATCGGTCCTTCGGGAAGCGGTAAAACTACTCTGCTTAGAATTTTAAATAATTTAGAAGAACCAAGTAGTGGTACTTTTTTGGTAGACGGGAAGAAGCTACTACTTAAAAATAGAAGAAAGCTTCTTTTAAAAGTTGGTATGGTTTTTCAAAATTTTAATCTATTCCCGCATTTAACGGTAGGAGAAAACCTAATCTATACACCGGTAAATGTTTTAAATTTGCCAAAAGAACAGGCAATTTCTATGGCAAAGGAATTGCTTGCAAAATTTAAGCTAACGCAAAAATTTGACTCATATCCGGCAAGCCTATCAGGAGGGCAAAAGCAACGCACCGCAATAGCAAGGGCTTTAATGATGAAGCCGAAAATTTTGTTATTCGACGAACCAACTTCGGCACTCGATCCTGAAAATATTAAAGATGTTATAGAGAATATAAATTTATTAAAAGATCAAATGAGCATGGTAGTGGTCACGCACCATTTGAAGTTTGCAAAATTAATAGCGGATCGTGTTATTTTTATGGATCAAGGACAGATTTTAGCAAATCAGCCTGCCGAGGATTTTTTTAATAAACCGGCATCGCATCGAGCTAGGTTGTTTTTAGAGAATATCGGCGATTTAAGGTGATTTTCTTGATAAAGATAAAATGATAGCCTATAATTAGTATTAATTATAGGTATCCTCAATGAACTTAAAACACTGGCTACGTCGTCTAAATAAGTTCGCAGGTAGCCACGTATTAAGGATACGCTCCGCTCCTAGTCTTGTAGACTCCTTGCTCTTTTCCAAGTTGATCTTCGTATAACTTTCTTCGTTTACTTGGAGTCAATAATGGAACATATTTATGCAAATCTAGCAGTTAGTATATCAGAATTTAAGAAAAGCCCTACTGCATTATTGGATAAGGCAAGTGGTGAGCCTGTTGCCTTATTAAATCATAATAAACCAACTGTTTATCTAATTCCAGCTGAATTATATGAGCAAATTATTGAAGCTTTAGATGACTAATATTTATTAGAGCTTGCTACTATTAGATTAAAAGATAAAGAAAAGGCAATAGCGGTTAATTAGTATATAATTTGTTTAGAAAGCTAGATTCCTGCTTTCGCAGGAATGACATAGAATCAATAAATAATATCGCCATATGAATAAAAAGCTTATCCTATTTTTTAGTATAATGTTACTATTATTACATCGTACAGTTTTGGCATAGACATGAGTATAATGACCGCAAAAACTAAAAAACTTGAATTACAAGGAGGAGCAATTGCAATTTTATACAAAGGTGAAGTTATTTATAAAACAACTTTTGGAAATCAGAAAGGTAATAGTGGAGTTATTTATGGATAAAACTTTATTTCTTTTAGCATCGGTTTCAAAAGCTGTTTCAGCAACGGCAATTGCATTAATGGTAGATCAAGAAAGTTGAGATTTTGATGAAAAATTCAAATTACCATACCTAAAAATGCTATTAGTCTTAATAATATTTTAAGCCATACAACAGGTTATCAATTCTCAGGAAATATTGAAATTGAGCAACGTTGCTAAAAAAACAACAAGCTAGTTGTAAACCCGGGCAATGCTATAAGTATAGTAACATATTTTAGTTTACTTGAAGAAGCTTTAAATTGTAAAAAATCAAGTTTAAATGCTGTAATAGATAATTTGCGTACAACGCTTAAAACGCAAAATATACAAATATTACCGCTAGGGCCGAATGTACAACTTGCTTATCCGCATTCTAAAGCAATAATAGACGGACAGGAGGTAATAACATTGCTGCCGTTTCCGCATTATTATCCAAAGACGGTACCTGCATCTGTCGGTATTTTTGCATCGATAGATGGAATGATTGAAATATTCACACTTAGTTTTGGTTATAAACCGAATCTTATTGCTAAAAGTACTTTAGATCGTATGTGTAAAATAGTAAAATCAAACAAAGATGTTTTTGGATTTAAATGGTAACCGATTTGGCCTATTGATCAAAAAATGATTGAGTCATATTATGCTCTTGGATGGCATATTCTTAAACTAAAAGGATGCTCAAATAAGGATTTAATTTTTCACTCAGGCTATATAATTAACGGTATTAATTCTTTTATTGGCTTTATACCGTCAGAAGAACTTAGAATTATTATTCTAGTGAACCAAGAAGGTAGTTTTCCACTTAAAAATGGGCTGGGACTTTGGTTTGATTATATAGATTAAAATTTATATACTCAGATAGAACTTCGTATACCTATTCTTTATTTACTTGTAGTTATTATATGAATAAAAAACTCATAAAACTTATTTTTATCATTTGTAGCACCGTAATTGTAACCGGTTTATTATACAAATATATCAATCAACATTATCCAAAATTTTTTAAAGCACCACAAAATATAGGGAGTTTTTGTGCGTCATTATTAATATTATTTAGTATAATTTACAGTACTATTAGCCAAAATGAAATACGCAGATTTTGTTTGCAATTAGCAATATGGGCAGTAATTTTCTTAGTTATAATAATCGGTTATTCTTTTAGGTTTGAGCTGAACTACGCTTATCATAGAGTAATGTCTGCTTTAATTCCATCATATAAATGGTCTACTGAAGTCGGAGAAATTATTATAGCCCGTAGCAGAGACGGGCATTTTTATATCAATGCTTTTGTAAATAACGTTAAAATAAAATTTATGGTAGATACAGGGGCAAGTGATATAGCTTTAACTAAAGAAGATGCTCAAAAATTAGGCTTTGACTTAACTAAATTAAAATATACTAGAACTTATCTAACAGCTAACGGCGAAAATAAAGCCGCCCCTATAACCTTAAATAGTGTAGTAATCGGTAAGGAATTTAAGAACATCAAAGGACATGTAGGTCTTGGTGACCTTGATATTTCGCTTCTTGGTATGTCGCTACTTGAGCGTTTCAAAGGTTTCAGGATTGATAAGGATTTATTGATCTTGAATTATTAAACTTCTTGCATAACTTGCTTCTAAAGGCAATTTGTACGTCGATCCTAATCCCTAATCTTCACGTATATCTATATATGCTGCAGCGGCAAGTGCTTCCGTGTATCCTTTAAATTCCTCTCTATAAACTGCTTTGGAAAGATGTCTATTTTTTACAAATTTCCTTTTATTAAGAAATAGTTAAATTATTAATTATTTCTTGGCCTTTATATCAAAAAGTGCTAACATGCCTTTTTTAAATAAAAGGGGTTTTGTGTATAAATCTAAATATGACGAAATCAATTTGTTTAATGCTATTTACAATGAAGACATTAAGAAGATCAAAGAACTTGTCAATAATAAGATTATAATATTGATGTTGTTAAACTTTATCTACAAGATGCTTGTAATTTGAAAAATTTTTTAGAAACCGGTAAAAAAGAGCTAACAGAAGAGCAAAAAGAAAAATTAGAGCAAAAGTTAGATAAACTAAACGATATGATTACCCCTTCTCTTAAGGATAAAATAGGGATAAAACGCTATTGAAATATAAAGAAATATATAATGATAACAACAATGAAGAATATCAAATATTAAAAGAGAAACTTAAAGTTTTGCCTGAGATAGTGCAAACAGAGCTTAACGAGATGTTGGGGATAATACATCTTATTATGATGATATGTTGTGAATAAATATGGATACCAAATCGTCATGAGTTAAGCAACTAAAGACGTTGTTGCGTGGAGCAGTTTTTCTGTCATTGCGAGGAATTTTAGAATAGTAAATTGACGAAGCAATGGGAAGAATTCCTGAGATTGCCATGCTCACTAACGTTTGCGTGCAATAACGACTTGTATCTACTCAACATGATCTCTTTGCAAGAATGACATAAGAGCCGTGTTAAAACGGCATTTTAAAGCCTGGTGGTAATCTCATACCGTTTAAAGTTCCTGATAAAGAATTTTGAGAATCTTCATCACATTTTTGTTGAGCATCATTAAAGGCAACTTTAATTAAATCCTCAAGCATTTCTTTTTCTTCTGCTTTTAATAAAGATTCATCAATTGAAATCTTTTCAACTTCGCCTTTACCGGTTGCAATAACCTCAACAAGCCCGCCGCCGGCTTTACCGGTATATCTTGCATTTGCCATTTGCTCTTGAGCTTCTTGCATTTTCTTTTGCATTGATTGGGCTTGCTTTAAAAACTGATTAAAATTTACCATAATTCTATCCTATATATTTTTAGCTTTTAAGTAAAATATCCGAAATTGTTATATTTGGGAAATGTTTTTTAATTAAACCAAAATCGTTACTTGCTTCAATCTTACCAATTAACTGATTCTTTAAGGTTTGCTTGTTCTGCTCTTTTATTATTATTATCTCAAACTTTTCATTACTAAAAGCAGCTAACAAATCGTCTATTTGTCTTTTTATTTTGCTTGTAACTTCAAGACTTACGAACTCTAATCTATTATTACTGAGATTTTTAAGTTCCGTATGATTGAGCAGGAAATAATATATATCTATCTCATTATTTTTATATAAATATTCAAGAAAATCTACAATTTCAAAATTTTTTTTTATTTCCGGATTAATTGATTGATTTAAATTTTGATTATTACCGTCAAAATCTGTAAGCAAGGGTAGCGACGTCGAATATATAGATTTTATAACTAACATTTCCGTTTCTGTTAGTTGGTTATAGGAAATTTTTATTTCCCCTACTCCCTTATTATATATTTGCCATAAGATTGATAAGTGCGGCAAGCTGGTTTTATCTAATATGTTTTTAGTTCTATCATTAAATGATTCATATATAGGCAAACTATAATTAGGTAACATTTTTACTTTATTAAGATAAGCAATAAAATCTGATGCCGATTCTATAAAAATCTCAAGATTAACTGAAGAACCGTAAAGTTTATTTATTAAATTTATAGCTTTTTCCGTCTCTCTGTAGATAATATATTCGACAAATTCTATTATAACCGAACTATCGACAAGCCCAAGCATTTGATTAATTACTTGAGGACTAATTATATTGTCAGATTTTACCGACATACTAGCTGCTTGATCTAAAATAGAGACTGCATCACGTGCCGACCCTTCCGATTTGTAAGCTATAATTCTTAGTGCTTCTATATCGGTTTTTAAATTTTCTTGCTTAGTTATATATTCAAGTAGCTTAAAAATCTCTTCAAAACTCAACCGCCTTAAATCATAACGTTGACATCTTGAGATAATAGTTGCAGGTATCTTTTGTACTTCCGTCGTTGCAAAGATAAATATTATATGAGGTGGTGGTTCTTCCAGTGTCTTAAGAAGTGCATTAAATGCCCCTTTAGAGAGCATATGCACCTCATCAATAATGAAGATTTTATGCTTACCTTGTAGGGGCTTATATTCGGCGGATTCTATAATTCTACGTATGTCATCTACGCTAGTTTTACTTGCCGCATCAATTTCGATTATATCAGGGTGATTATGATTATTAAAGCTGATGCAATTCGTACATTGCTCGCATGTTTTAATAGTCGTATTTTCGGTAATTAAAGCAGAACAGTTGACGGCTTTAGCAATAATTCGGGCGGAAGTAGTTTTACCGACTCCTCTAATACCTGTTAAAAGATAGCCTCCGGCGAGCCTATCGTTTAAAATAGTATAGCTTAAAACTTTGACTAATACCTCTTGCCCCTGAAGCTCGGCAAAGTTACTAGGACGATATTTCCTTGCAAAAGGAATATATTGATTTGATGAATTTATATCTAGCACGATAGTTATAAGACTTTATAAAAAATTTATTTTGTATATGTTTTACTGAGAATTCCTGCTTTCGCGGGAATGACATAAAACGAGCCGCCTTAATGACATCAAAATTAGAATAATGCTAGTAATGACCCATCGAATCCCACTCTGGCTGCTTCCTTTCAGACCTGACCGACTAAACAGGTACAATGCCCACTACTAGCATAATTAACATAACCTGTTTATTTTTAAGAAACAATATATTTTTTTTCTATTTCCGATTTTGTTAATCTTTTAGGAGGACCGAATATTTCAGGGTTTTTTATTTTAAACAAATCATCGGAAAATTTTTGTACTTTAGCTATTTTATCAAAAGTAATAGTGACTATATTATTATCTTCAAATATTTTTAATGCTTCAATTTGTTGAGTAGCTTTATTAAAAGTAATTTCGCTACGTTTTTCCGTTAGAGTATGATAGATAGTAATTTTAGAAATATTTCTTGCGTTAATTACCGCTTCAAAAACAAAATCCTTGTCAAAATGTTCATTATCTTCTAATAAAAAATTAAATGTATTTTCGCTTCTATTAATACGACTTACTTGCTCCATATCATAATCATACATCGATACGAAATTTTTAGTACCTATTATAACTAAAGGGAAAGGAGGATAATAATTACATCTAAAATTATAAGGTTTATGGATCAGTAATTTTCCTTTAACTATTTTACCGTACGAATCTTCTTGAGTAAAATCTATCGCAACCGATTTTATCTTACGTAGATAAGTTTTGAGCTCCGAAATAGCTGTTTTATTATCTGCCCCAAATGCTAAGCTTGAATTCACAAAAAGATAAATAATGATTAGAAAAAATATTTTTTTCATTTTCGTTGTTTTATATTTTTAATTATGTTTAAAATACCTTATGTATTCAGTTAATGCAAAATATAATTAGTATTTATGAAAATCGTTGCTTTAAAAGAAAAAGCCAAGCATGAAACACGAGCCGTAATAACTCCTGAAGTAGCAGGATTGCTAGTCAAAAAAGGTTATACGGTTATGGTAGAAAAAGATATAGGGCTTCATGCCGGTTTTCTTGATGAAGAATATGTTGCTCTAGGTGCTAAAATATCTTCGGTACCACTCGAAATTATTTCTGATGCTGATATTATATTAAAAGTGCAACCTTCATCCGTTACGGATAAATATAGCGAGCTTGAATTTGCAAAAAAAGGAGCAATTATTGTAGGATTATTATCGCCTTATTTAAATCATGAATATATAAAAGCGGCAGCTAAAAAAAACCTTACGACTTTTGCTATGGAGTTTGTGCCGAGAATTACTAAAGCTCAAAATATGGACGCTTTATCTTCTCAAAGTAACTTAGTAGGCTATAGAGCGGTAATTGAAGCAAGCTATCATTATACAAGGGCTTTTCCTATGATGATGACGGCAGCAGGGACGATTTCACCGTGTAAAACTTTAGTGCTTGGTATCGGTGTTGCCGGTCTTCAAGCTATTGCAACGGCAAAAAGGCTTGGTAGCATTGTTGCAGGATATGATGTAAGAGCTGCTACCAAAGAGCAGGTAGAAAGCTTAGGAGCTAAGTTTGTTTCACCGGAATTACAGGAGGATTTACAAGATAAATCAGGCTATGCTCACGAGAGTTCGGAAGATTATAAAGCTAAACAAGAAGAGTTTTTAGCAAAAATTATTAAAGGATATGATATAGTGATTACTACTGCACAAATTCCGGGAAAAAAAGCACCTCTGCTTGTTACGGAAAAAATGCTAGAATCTATGAAGCGCGGTTCAGTGATTGTTGATATAACGACTAGTACAGGCGGGAACGTGGAAGATTCAGAACCGGATAAGATCGTTACTAAGCACGGAGTTACCATAATAGGTTTATCAAACCTTGCTACTAAAATTGCTACCGACAGCTCAAGATTATATGCTAAGAATTTGTATAATTTTCTAACCTATGCATTGCAAGACGGTAAGTTTAATATGGATGATGCGTTAGTACGTGAGATGTTGATTACTAAAGACGGAAAAATTGTGAGTGAGAAATTAAATATATGAATCAGTTACCGACGATGGCTAAACAGGCTGCTGAAATTGCCCATAATACCCAAGAATTATCAGGTAAATTAAAAGATTTGGTAATAGATACTAGTTGGCAAACAAACACAAGTACTATAGATCCGCTAGTATTTGCTATAACTATTTTTGTATTAGCTTCTTTTGTAGGCTATTATGTTGTGTGGAAAGTAACGCCTGCACTCCATACTCCGCTTATGTCTATTACTAACGCTATTTCAGGTATTATAGTTCTTAGTTCTATGATTGCTGCAAGTAGCTCTGCTTTTGGATTTCCCGGTCTACTAGGGTATTTTGCAACGCTGCTTGCTTCTATAAATATCTTCGGCGGATTTATAGTAACAAAAAGAATGCTCGAGATGTTTAAGAAGAAGTAATTAATAATGTCATACCTGCGTTGTTGATACCCAAATCGTCATTGCAAGGAGCAGAGGTTATTGCATGGATTGAAAAACCTACTCGATGTCGTTCCTAAGTAGGCGGGAATGACATAACAAGCCATACGGTTAACGTTTATAGTGACAAAAAAATCAAATTAAAGTTCTAGTTCTTTATATTCAACGGTAACTACTTCGTATGATTTAGATCCTTTCGGTGTTGTAACTTCTACAAAATCACCTACCGATTTTCCAATCAAAGCTTTTGCTATAGGAGAAGCGATTGAAACTCTTTTTCTAGTTATATCGGCTTCATATTCTCCTACAATAATATATGTTACTTCTTCTTCAGTATCGTCGTCGATCAAAGTAACCGTAGCCCCGAATTTTATGTTATCTCCCGATAATTTACCAATATCAATAATTTCCGCTCTTGCCGTCATATCTTCAAGCTCTTTAATACGCCCTTCTATAAATGCTTGTTTCTCACGTGCCGCTTCATATTCTGCATTCTCGGATAAATCGCCGTGTTCTCGTGCTTCTGCTATATCTGCACTAATTTTTTTACGTTCTACATGTTTTAAATGTTTAAGCTCGTGTTCTAATTTTTCAAAACCTTTAGCGGTGATAGGAAATTTTGTATTCATAATTATATTGTATAGATTTAGTAATTTTAGTATACTATTTTCAATAATATAGATTTCAGCAAGTATATTTGTAATAGTGAAATTTGTCAAATAAGCCTTTTTAATTATTTGGTATTGCCTAAATATTGTCATTGCAAGTGGTCCTTGTCTAAGCGGATTCTGTTATGTCATGCCTGCGAAAGCAGGAATGACATCGAATACTGTTTGCAATGATGTTGGCATTATTTCTCATATAACAATAGCAACAAGTGAGTAATCTTATGGAAATTAAAGATTTTGACTTTGAGAAAAAGCGTAAAATTTTCCACCTATTGGCTATAATATTTCCGCTGCTTTATTTATTTATTCCAAGAACCGCTATTACGTTATTATTATTTATAATAACGGCTATTACATTATATTTAGATGTATCACGTCATAATAATGCAAAAATTAGCGAATTTGTAACTAGATTTTTTTCAAAAGTTATAAGGCTTGAAGAAAATAACGGTTCTTTTGCTTTAAGCGGCGTTAGCTTTATGATGATCGGTTTTTTCTTAACTGCTCTTCTTTTCCCTAAAAATTTAGTGATTTGTTCGTGGTTGATTTTAATTATTTCAGATTGTTTAGCGGCTCTTGTCGGTGTTAAAATAGGAAATAGCTTAGGTAACGGTAAATCTATAGCCGGTTCTATTACCTTTTTAGCTTCTGCAATTTTTATAAGTATATTAGTGTATTTCTATTTAGGATATAATACAAGTTTTATTAGTATTATTATAAGCTGCATAGGGGCTACAGTAGCTGAATTTTATTCAAAAGATTTAAGAATTAACGATAATTTGTCTATACCGCTTTCTTATTGTCTTTCTACAGCTATTCTTTCCTACATATTGTAATATAATGAGAGTTGCACCAGAATTTTATGAGTTCTTAAGAAACCGTATTAACATATCGGATGTAGTGCGGCAAAAAGTAGCTTTAACTAGAAAATCCGGTAACTATGTAGGTTTATGTCCCTTCCATCAAGAAAAGACCCCATCTTTTACGGTTAGTAATAGTAAGAGATTTTTCTATTGTTTTGGTTGTAAAGCAGCCGGTGACGTTATAAAATTTACTTCTAATATTAGCGGTTTATCTTATAATGAGTCTGCTATAAAGCTTGCAATCGATTACGGTATAGAGATACCGAAATTAACTGCAAAACAGAAAGAATTTTATGAAGAATCCGATGAAATTCTAAATATTTTAGAACTCGCCAATAAGTTTTTCAGGACACAATTAACACCTGAAATATTACATTATCTACACGAAAGGGGTATTACCGAAGAAACAGTAAAAGAGTTTTCAATAGGTTTTGCCCCGAAGAATAATAAATTTGAAAAATTTTTTCACGATAAAAATATAGATATTATAAAACTTGGTAAAGCAGGGCTAATCGGCAAGCGAGAAAACGGTGAAATATATAATTTATTTTCTAACCGTATTACTATTCCAATTAGAAATATTTACAATAAAATTGTAGGCTTTGGCGGTAGAGTACTAGGGGAGGGGCTGCCTAAATACTTAAATTCACCTGAAACTACAGTATTTCAAAAAAGTGAAACTCTATACGGTGAGCATAAAGCGATAAGCAGTAGCTATAAAAAAAATCATTCGATTTTAGTAGAAGGTTATTTTGATGTTATAGCACTACATCAAGCAGGTTTTAGTGAAACGGTTGCGAGTCTTGGTACTAGTGTTACTGAGAATCACTTACATAAATTATGGCGTGCTGGCGATGAAATTATATTATGTCTTGACGGAGATAATGCAGGCATAAAAGCTAGTATAAGAACTATTAACTTAGCATTACCGCTTATTAATAGTGAAAAGAAAATTTCTTTTATTAGGTTACCAAGCGGACTTGATCCCGACGATGCAGTAAATAAAAACGGTGCTGATTTTTTTGCAAAGCTTATAGATAAAAGAATAAGCTTATCAGAAATGATTTGGCATATTGAGTATAGCGGCAAGAGTTTTAAAACTGCGGAAGAAAAAGCTAATTTAGAAAAAAATTTAAAAAATTATTGCAGCAAAATATCGGATAGTGATTTAAAAGTAAGTTATTACAGGTTTTTTAAAGATCAAATATGGCAAAATTTAGTTACAACGCAGAAGAAAGCTACAACTAAAAATTCAAATTTGGTTCCTATAATTTCAAGTCACGGTTATTCGGAGCTTGAAATACTAGAACACGCTTTTTGTGCTTTGTTGGTTAAATTTCCTATAATTCTTGAAGAAAAAGATATTAGAGATTTCATCTTAAATTTAAATTTTAATAATAAATCGCTTGAAGAATTCCGTAATTGGTATTTAAACGAGATTATAGATAATAACGTAGAAGCAAGTGAAATTACTGCAATTGTGGAAAAAACTAGCTTTTTTGATATTTTTTTATTATTATCAAAAACGGATAATTTGTTTTTAGATATCTCATTTAATAAAAATAATATCAGACTGGATTTATTATGGCAGTGGCTACATAAGAAATATTATCTAATAAATTTACAACAAGAATACGCTATTACCATAAACAGTACTGACAATCACGACTTTGAAAAAGTTTTACTATATAAACAAGAAATTCTGAAGATTGCAAATGAACTGCAAGTTTTAAACGAATCTTTTATTAATCACACGATAACTTAATTATTTCAAACTTCTTTTAAAAGAAAAAAGCATATAGGTATTTAATGAGCAATAGCAATATAGACAATGATCTAGATAAAATAGATAGTTTACTTAAAAAAGCTAAATCTAAAAAGATACCGGTCACTTATGATGATATAAACAACGCTCTTCCTCTTAATAAAAATCCTTCAATAAGACAATTAGAGGAAGCTATATTAAAATTTTCCGATGCAGGAGTAGATATTTTAGAATCTAATGAAGATGATGAAATTAAGCTTGATATCGGAATGGATGAAGAATTTAAGCTATCTACCAATGTTGATAATGAACCTGAGGATGAGGTAGAAGAAGAAAATATAGGTATTACCGATGATCCTGTAAGATTATATCTTAAGGATATGGGGGGAGTCAATCTTTTAACTCGTGAACATGAAATAGAAATAGCAAAAAGGATTGAGGAAGGACATAAAACAATGACTGCTTCCTTATGTAGAAGCCCTATTGCTATGCGTTGTTTTATAGTATGGTATGAAGATTTAGTTAATGAAAAAATGTTACTACGTGATCTGATAGATTTAGAAGCTAACATGTTACATGACGAAACACCCGAAAATGATGAAGCACATAGTAGTGAGACCGAAGGAGAAGAGCATGAGGATAATCACTTATCTATGTCTAGAGTAGAAACGCAGATATTACCTAATATTATAGAGCGTATGAAAAAAATTGCTTTTATCTGCGAAGAGCTACTCATTGAAGCTAAAAAATGTTATGAGAAATCTTTTGAGCCGAAGGTTTTACAAAATAGCAAAAAATATAATAATTTGGAATTATTAATAAATGAAGTTTCGGAAATACATTTTAATTCTAAAAGAACGGAAGAAATTTTAGGTAAGATGTATGGAATAAATCGTGATTTAATTAATAAAGAAACAGCTTTTTTAAAACTTGCTGAAAAATATGGAGTAACTCGCCAAAATTTCCTTGATGAATATATAGGATCGGTTATTAATGCAGCATGGAAAGAAAAAATGCTGAAAAATAAAAAAGTCGCTTGGAAAGAGTTAATGACTAAAGAATCGGATTATATAGATCAAATGATTGCTGAATTATCGGTTATAGAATCTAAAACTGGTCTTTTAGTTAATGATTTTAAAAAACTAGTGAATACTATACAAAAAAGCGAGAGACAAACTCTACAAGCAAAAAAAGATATGATAGAAGCGAATTTACGTTTAGTTATATCTATTGCTAAAAAATACGCTAATAGAGGATTGCAGTTTTTAGATTTAATTCAAGAAGGTAATATAGGACTTATGAAAGCAGTGGATAAATTTGAATATCGCCGTGGTTATAAATTCTCTACCTATGCTACGTGGTGGATTAGACAAGCTATAACAAGAGCTATTGCCGATCAAGCAAGGACTATACGTATTCCTGTGCATATGATTGAAACAATTAATAAGATACTACGTACTTCAAGACAAATGCTTAATGAACTCGGATACGAACCCACAGCAACGGAAATCGCTAACCGTCTTTCAATGCCGCTTGATAAAGTGCGTAAAGTCATGAAAATAGCTAAAGAACCTATAAGTCTTGAGAATCCCGTAGGTGATGATAGTGACGGCGGTCAATTAGGCGATTTTATCGAAGATAAGAATGCAGTAGCACCGATTGATGCGGCAATTCAGTCAAATTTACGAGAAGTTACCACTAGAGTACTTGCCACCCTTACGCCTCGTGAAGAAAGAGTGCTTAGAATGCGTTTCGGTATAGGTATGAATACTGACCATACATTAGAAGAAGTAGGGCAGCAATTTAAAGTAACTAGAGAACGTATAAGACAAATCGAGTCAAAAGCTTTAAGAAAGTTACAACATCCTATTAGATCCAAAAAACTTAATAGCTTTAGAAGCGGAGGAAAGCGTGGTGACGGTAATCCATCGGATTTACTAGAAGCATGATAATACTTATACTGTCATCCCGTGATTTAGGATCTCAGGACACGGGCTGTGATACAAGATCCCGTGGTCAAGCCACGGGATGACAGTGGGCTATTATGTATCGATATAAAATTACCATTGAATATTTAGGCACGGATCTTGCAGGTTGGCAAAGACAAGCAGGAGTAATGTCGGTACAGCAGATATTAGAAGAAGCGATTTATAAATTTTCCGGTGAACAGGTGATATTGTTTGGGTCAGGAAGGACAGATGCCGGTGTTCATGCTGTAGGTCAAGTAGCACATTTTGATCTTTCAAAATATTTAGAACCTCACAAAATTATTACAGCTATCAACTATTTTGCAAGACCATATGCCGTAGGAGTATGGAATTGTGAATTAGCCCCCAATAATTTTCATGCTAGGTTTTCGGCTACCTCTCGTTATTATATATATAGAATTATTAATAGACCTTATCCATCGGTAATTGATTTAAATAGAGCATGGTGGATTAGTTCACCTTTAGATGTTCCGGCTATGCAACAAGCTGCCGCCTATCTATTAGGCAAACATGATTTTACTTCATTTAGGACTAGCTCATGTCAATCAAAATCACCGATTAAAACTTTAACTGAACTTAATATTATTAAAGAAGACGAAGAAATAAAATTATATCTTTCAGCCCCGTCATTTTTGCATCATATGGTACGTAATATTGTTGGCAGTTTAGTACTTGTTGGTAAAAATATTTGGCAGGCAGAACAAATTAAAGATGTTTTAGAAGCTAAAGATAGAAAAGCCGCTGGTCCTACTGCTCCCGCCTCCGGTCTTTATTTTGTGAAAGCAGCGTATTAACAACCATAAATTTTGTCATTACAATGCCTCCCTGCATAGACATTGTTATGTGGATACCACCTTGTCATTGTGAGGAAAATTACGAAGTAATCTCAGGATATTTGACGAGATTGCCATGCAAGTACTAAGGTTGCTCACAATGACACCCGGGTATCCATCTACAAAGCACACTCGTAATGACATCCTAAATTAGTTACGACACTGTCAATAAACTGTATAATTTTTCATGGATGTTAGTGAGCTTACCTATATCAGTTCCACCGGCTTGAGCAAGGCTTGCTTGTCCACCTCCGCCGCTGCCACCTAAGAATAAAGAAAGTTTTTTTGCAATTATATCTGCATTGTATTTGTCTGTTATAGCTTTACTCACCGCAACCGTAATAGATAATTTACCAATTCCCTCGGCAATATATACCATTATCAAATCTTCTACTTTTTTTGTTAAATTTTCGGCAGCTTGACGTAATATTTTATTGTCTATATTTCCTACTTTTTTATATAATAGTTTTATTCCTGTTATTTGTGCAGCTTGCTTTTCAATTTGCTCTATACTTAAATCTAAACTAGCTAAAAGAGTGTTTTCTAACTCTTTCTCAACTTCCTTGTTACGCTCTAAGATATTATTAACCTTAGTAATAAGTTCATTTTTATTAGTTTTGAAACTGCTTTCTATCGATTTAAGTAAACTATCCTTTTCTCTCATTAATGTAATTACGAATTCACCGCAAACTGCTTCAATTCTACGAACACCTGCTGCTATAGCACTTTCGCTTGTGATTTTAAAGCAACCGATGTCACCGGTACGTCTGACATGCGTACCGCCGCATAATTCTAAAGAAGTCTCACCCATCTTAACTACTCTTACTTCAGAGTCGTATTTCTCGCCAAACAGTGCCATAGCTCCTTGTTTAACTGCATCTTCAGTTGCCATTAATGTAGTAGTTACTTCATGATTATCTCTAATAATCTCATTTACCTTATCTTCGATTAAAGTGATTTCTTCATTAGTCACAGCTTTAGAATGGCTAATATCAAAACGTAAATAAGTCGGAGCGACTAATGAACCTTTTTGAGTAACATGTTTCCCAAGTACCTCATGCAGTACTGCATGTAATATATGCGTTGCCGAATGATGAATTCTTAAATTTTGCCTATATCTTATGTCTATACTAAAATTAGCATTCTCGCCTACGTTAATCTGCCCCTTTTTCAAAATACATTTGTGGACTATAATAGAACCTAAATATTTTAAAGTATCTATTACTTCTACTTCAGAATCTTTTGCAAATATCGTTCCGGTGTCACCTATTTGACCGCCTGATTCACCGTAGAAAGGAGTTTGGTTGCTGATTAGTAGGAATTGTGTATCTATTTCTTTTATAACATTAACTAAATTATTATTTTTGATTAATGCAATTATTTTACATTTTGCTTCATTAAGTGTATATCCTAAAAACTCCGTGCTACCATGTTGCTCTTTGATATCAAACCACAACTGATTGGTTTTTGATTCACCGGAGCCAAGCCAAGATTTTCTAGCACGTTCTTTTTGCATAAGCATTTGCTCTTCAAACCCTTTGTGATCAACGGCAATATCACGGTTTTTTAGAATATCTTCGGTTAAATCAAGCGGAAATCCATAAGTATCGTATAGTTTAAATGCTACTTCTCCTGATAATTCATTACCTTTTGTTAGCGTTTCTGTTTCTTCGGTAAGAAGTTTGAGACCACGTTCTAATGTGGTTTTAAATCTAATTTCTTCTTGTTCTAAGATACTGCTTATAAAGCTTTCTGCTCTTTTAAGTTCAGGATAAACATTCCCCATTAAATCAACAAGTTTTGGCAGTAATTTATACATTAAAGGTTCTTTTGACCCAAGCATATGAGCATGCCTCATGGATCTTCGCATAATGCGGCGAAGTACGTAACCACGCCCCTCATTTGAAGGAATAACGCCGTCAGCTATTAAAAAGCTACTTGCTCGTAAGTGGTCAGCAATAACTCGGTAAGAAAATTTAGCTTCTCCCTCTGCTTTCACTTTTACTATGTTTTCGGTAAAATTAATTATTTCCTGAAATAAATCTATATCATAATTGTTGTTAACATGCTGTAATACTGCCGTCATACGCTCAAGACCCATACCGGTATCGATAGATTTTTGCGATAATTCTATGCTAGTATCTTTATCGATTTGTTCATATTGCATAAATACCATATTCCAAATCTCGATAAATCTATCACCGTCTTCATCTTTAGTACCAGGAAGTCCGCCATATATTTGTTCACCGTGGTCGTAAAAAATTTCGGAACAAGGACCGCAAGGGCCAGTATCACCCATTGACCAAAAATTATCGTTTGTTTTGATCTTTATGATGCGATCATCCCCAAAACCTGCTATTTTTTTCCAATAAGCAGCTGCTTCGTCATCAGTATGATAAATTGTTGCATAAAGCTTGTCTTTTGAGAGTTCAAATTCTTTAGTCAATAAATTCCAAGCGTAATATATGGCTTGTTCTTTAAAATAGTCACCGAATGAAAAATTACCTAGCATTTCAAAAAAGGTATGATGTCTTGCCGTATAACCGACATTCTCAAGGTCATTATGCTTGCCGCCGGCTCTAAGAGACTTTTGATTAGTTACCGCTTTGTTATAAGGTCTTTTTCCTTGTCCGGTAAAAACATTTTTAAATTGTACCATTCCGGAATTAACAAACATTAAGCTAGGGTCATTGTGTGGAATTAACGAGCTGGCCGGTACATGTGTATGATTATTTGCTTTAAAGTAAGTTATAAATTTACTTCTAACTTCTTCAGTGGTAAATTTAGTCATGGTAAGATATATTATTTAATGTTATGTCATTCCGGAGAGGATCATTTTTCGTCATGGTGAGGAAAATTACGTAGTAATTGTACGTACGCAATCTCGTGCCAAAGTTCTGAGATTGCCACGCTCCTTTTAGTCGTTCGCAATGACGGTTCGGGTATCCACGCAGAAATGACGTCCAGTATAGTAAAATACACTGAATTATGATTAAAATAAATTTATTTATGAAAAATATTTTTGATTCGATCAAATTACATTTTGTTCAATTTGCTACAAAATTAAAAATATTTTCTTTCAAAAGAAAAAAGATTGTGGTGTTACTAGGTAATAAAGGTGTATTTCTTAGTACTTTTCTCGATAATAAATTATTAGATAAATTATTTATCCCTACTCGAGCACAGATAGACTTAAATCCTTATAAAAACTTTTTTAGTAAATTTCCAAAAAGCGATATTTATTTTTTACTTGACGGCAGTGAATGTAAAACACGGCACGATCAAATACCTATATTACAGTCAATAGTTAAACTTGATCCTATTGAACAATTTATTGAAGGTTATTTTAATAAAGAAGACATTATAGCACATTGTGTTTACGAAATTACTACTACCCCAAGTGAAATTTGGTCGACTTTAATTATGTCGTGTCCATTTGAAACACCTTTAAGTGATATAATTTCATGCATTATAGATAAAAGATCTCTTGATTTAAAAGGAATTTACTTTTTAACGTTAGAGCTAAAAGTTATTATAAATAAAATAGTGCAGAATATAGAAAATGATAAATATAACGATTATTTTCAAATTTTTGTATATGCATCACAAGCTAGCGGTATAAAATTTATTATCAAACATAAAAATAATATAATAACAATTAGAAATCTTGAGTATCCATTTGATAAAACAATCGGCTATGTTCAAGGTATTATAGAACAAGAAATTAATGATTGTTTGATATTATTTAAAAACTATATAAGTAATCTTGACCAAAGAGCCTGTATAATTCTTATAGTAGATGAAGAGTTAAAATCTTTATTAGAATCAACAAACTTTGAAGAACGCCCTGTAATCTTTATACCGGTTGATAATATACTAAATAAGCAAACTCTAGAAAAAGAAAGATTTATAGATACGAATATTAGTAGACTGTTTCTAGAATATAAGAGTTTTCCCGCTTATAATAATAATTTAAAATCAATAAAAAAACTAGTTACTATAAAGGATCTGACATTTAAATTATATAGTGCATTACTTATAATATTAATATTAGTGGTTGGTATTATCAAATATAATACAAAACAAAATTACAAAGACATAAACTCTATTAATGAAAAATATTATGCAACAAATCAAGAATATGATGAGATCAAATATAAATATCCTTATATTAAAAATACTACTAGCCTAGCTGATTTATATGTAATAGAAAAATTACTAGAAGCACCGGTACCACTGCCGTTTGATTTACTTAAAAGGCTAATAATTACTTTAAATCCGGCTTTTAAATTAGAAGAAATTAAATGGGAATTAACAAATATAGATAATATTTTGTTAGTTTCTAAGAGACAATTAATAATCAAGTTAATACTTAAATATCATACTAATAATCTATCGGTATATGAATCTCTAAAGATGCTAGATGATCATATGACAAACGTAAAAAATAAATTATCTAATTTGCAGATAGATTATATTATATATAAGGATAAAATACTTGATATATTCGGTAAGGTAGTAATTCCTTTATCAGTTAATATAGTTGATAATAAAACGTAATATTCCATGTCATTCCCACGTAGGCGGGAATGACATAAACCATGCAACGGCACTAATAACCCAAGGTAAAAGTAATGTTTGAAAAATATATTATGTATTTAAAGAATCTTATATTTTTTCAATTTATTATATATTTTTTCTTTATTTCCTTAACTATTTGGATAATAAAAATTTTCCAGCAAGAATACAGTAAATCTATTCTTGATAAACAAGTTTTACAAGAAAATCTAACAGAGGAAGTTTTAAAGCTTTATTCTGTCATTAACTCTAAAGAAGAAATATTAGAATCGTACAAAAAATATGTAGATTTAAGTGTGCCAAGTAGTGTGAGTTGCTTAAATTATCAAGAACTGATTCCTAAAATAAAAAGCTTAAGCAATAAATATGATTTAGTAGAACCTATAGATGTATTTATAAATTCAGTATTTTTTAAAAATAATGTTCAGGAGATTGAAGGAAAAGATGAATCGATTTATGTAAATAATTATAGCATAAATATAAAATATGCATGTGCAGATTTTTTGACTTTTCTAAAAATATTCTCTGAAATTTATTCTTATATGCCTCCTAATACTCTTATATCTTTTGTACGAGTACGTAATGAAGAAGTATTAACACCTAAGAATATATATAAACTTTCAGTAAATCATGCTCCTAATCTTATTTATGCTAAATTGATATTATATATCAGAGAATTAGCCTCAAAATAAATTACCAAAATGAATAATGCAATAGTACTTAATAACGTAAATACTAATTTATTTAAAAAAGATATTGTTAATAATTTTGTCAATAATCTTATGAAATCTACTTGCTCTACTATTGCGAATATGCTTGCTATAGATTATACGCTAAGGCTTAATTCTAAACCAGAGGCTGAAAAATATATTAATAAATGTATTTCTAGACTCAAAAATTATTTAGGTATGCGGGTTATTAACGATGATAATTTTTCCGTAGCATTAGAGTTATTTGCAATAATGATTACTTCTGAAGATGAAAATGAGCAAAATAAGAATAATATTTTAGAGCAATCACAAGATATAATAGCAGAAAATCTTGTAGAAGTTTATTTTGGAGATGACATAAATAGTACCGAAAAAGAAAAAATTAAAAATATATTTAAAACTCTTTTAAAAGAGAAGAATTTTGATAAAATAATAAATTATGCAGAGTCTCACAAAAAATTATTTAAGGCTTCTGTAATGTATGCAATGAAGAAATATAATAATATTGATGAAGCAACCATCTATATAAAGAAAGAATTTAATAAAATATTAGAGATGTCTTTAGTATTTACACAAAAAAGTAATATGTTTAAACAAGCAACTGGAAAAATCGCCGGTGCTGTTTGTGCTTTATTAGTCGGAGCAATCAGTGTTGCGACTGCAGGAGCAGCTTTTTCTATCATAGTTGTACCGGCATCAATTTTTGCCGTCAGATATGCACCTGAACTTGGTGAAAAAATTGGAGGATTAATTTTGAATAATGATAATGCAATAAAACTAGAACAAAGCAATATAGATAAGTTTATAAAAACATTACAAAGTGATAAAGAAAGTCTTCTATCTCAAGAAAAAACAAAAAACATCAAACAAAATATTAAAGTTTCTCCTTCTCAAATCAATGTTAAATTAACTAAGAAAGTGGTTAATGAAAAACATAGATAGGGTATAGTAATTGTGAGAAGAATTACGCAGTAATTCGACGAAGCAATCCAGTAAAAATTCTGTAAATCAGAATTTTTTTAATTATTTTTCTAGATTGCCACATCTCTACGCTCCTCGCAATGACAACTACGGTATCAACGCAAGCAAAGCTATTCGCATGAAATAAAGCTATTTTTACTTGAGCATATAAAATATTACTCTTATTATCTTTTTTTAAAAAAATAACTTAATGAGAAAAGTAGTAATATCCGGTATGACCGGCAACGCTTTAGAATGGTATGATTATGCATTATATGCGCAATTTGCTTATATTATAGGGCAGCATTTTTTCCGGATCCAGAAATGCAAGAGACGTTAACTTTTGCAGTATTTGCTGCAGGCTTTGTAGTACGACCGCTCAGCGGTATTATTTTCGGTAATATAGGTGATAGATTCAGTAGACGTACTGCTTTGGTGATGGGTATTATAGCTATGGCAATACCGACGCCGGGATAGGGCTCTTACCAAGTTATAAAACTATTGGAATTGCCGCTCCTATTATTTTAACTATTATCAGACTCATACAAGGTTTTTCTTTAGGAGGGGAATTTAGCGGTTGTATTTCGTATATTGTAGAACATGCTTCGTTCGAGCAGTGAGGGGACTTGCGGGGAGTAGTTCATTTGTTAGTATGTGTGGCGGTATGCTGCTTGGACTTGGTACAGCAGCCGGTTTTTCTTATTTTATGCATGCCGATATGCTATTTGAATGGGGTTGGAGGATACCTTTTTTATTAGCTCCGTAGGTTTATATATTAGAAAGAACCTAGCAGAAAGTCCTATTTATAAAAAAGCTAAGGGAACAAGGCGTTTAGCACGTTTTCCTTTACGAGAAACATTAACAAAATACCCAAAAGAACTAATTATCGCACTTGGTCTGTATATTACCGTAACTACTCCTTTTTATACTTCTACGGTTTTTATTGGTAATTTTATGCAAACACTCGGTTATACTAATCAGCAAAGCACAATTGTTAGTAGTATAATATTAATCGTAATGATGATAGTATTTCCTATATCTGCGTATGTTTCGGATAAGGTGGGGCGACATCCTGTACTAATATGGGGGATTATCTTGTTAATTTTATCAGTCTATCCTATTTTGTAGCCTTAGGGTCGATGAATTTTACTTTAGCTATAATAAATCTCAAGTAATATTTGCTGGAGTTATTAGCATCTATATGGGGCCTATTCCAATGGTTTTAGTAGAGATATTTCCGACTAGCATAAGATTTACCAGTGTTGTACTTTCATACAACCTTGCAGCTGCTATATTTGGCGGTACTGCTCCAATGTTAGCAATGATGTTAACGAAAGTTACTGGAGACAATTATGCTATTGCATATTATTTAATTGCACTTGCCTTGTTATCTTCTATAATTCTAAAATTCTATAAAGAAACCTATAAAAAGAATCTAGTAAATTAATATGAGCGAAGTTTTTGAAATACCAAACGGTGAAAGCAAGGTTTTACTCCATTGTTGTTGTGCTCCTTGTGTTGGCCCTTTAATGGAAAAAATGATCGATACCGGCATTAAGTTTATGCTTTTTTTCTATAATCCTAATATTCATCCTAAAAAAGAATATGAGCTTCGTAAAAACGAAAATATTAAATTTGCCGAGAAACATAATATAAAATTTATCGATGCAGATTATGATCCACAAAATTGGTTTAGGCGTGCTAAAGGGATGGAGTTTGAGCCTGAGAGAGGTATACGCTGTACAATGTGTTTTGATATGCGTTTCGAGCGTACGGCTTTATATGCTTATGAGAATGGCTTTAAAGTTATAACTAGCTCGCTTGGTATTTCTAGATGGAAAGATATGAACCAAATTAATGAATCAGGAACTAGGGCGGCATCTCATTATGAAGGGGTGACCTATTGGACTTATAATTGGCGTAAAGATGGCGGTGCTAGCAGAATGTACGAAATTGCAAAAGAAGAGAACTTTTATAAACAAGAATTTTGCGGCTGTGTTTATTCTTTCCGTGATACTAACGATTGGCGAGTAGCAAACAATCGTCCTAAAATCGAGATCGGCAAGGAGTATTATTAAGACCTCAAATTAATAAAAAAATATTTTATTTTTTTGCATCTTTATATTATAATAATCTAGACAATCTAGCTATATGAGGATTTTATATGAATAAATGGCAGTTACACGAAGCAAAGAATAAGTTAAGTAATATTATTGATATTGCAATGCATGGTACCCCTCAATGTATTACAAAAAGGGGTAAAGAAGCAGTTGTAATTATTAGTATAAAAGACTATAAACAACTTACTAAACAAAAACCTGATTTCAAAGAATATTTATTGAGCATACCTAAGACAGATAATTTGGATATTCAGAGAGCAAAAGGATATGCTAGAGATTTTGAATTATGAAATATTTATTAGATACTAATGTTGTATCTGAAATTCAAAAGAAAACATCCAATTCTCAAGTAGCAGCATGGTTTTCAATTATTCATTCTAGCCAGTTATACTTAAGTTGTATTACTATCGGCGAAATAAGAAAGGGAATATCAAAATTAGCAAAGAAAGATAAAATAGCAAGTTTGAAATTAGAAAAATGGTTAGAAAGAATAATAATAGATTATAATGAAAGAATTCTTAATATTGACAAAGAAATATGTGAGGAGTGGGGTGAATTAATGAGTATTGATAGTACGAATGTAATCGATGCTTTAATAGCTGCACAGGCAAAACAAAGTAATATGATACTAGTTACTAGAAATATTAAACATTATAATATGTTTAATATAAAAATATTTGATCCTTTTAGCTGATCAAAATTTTCTTTCCCAATAATAATACCCTATGAAAAAACTATCATTTCAGCAAATTATTCTGACATTACAAAATTATTGGCAGGATTATGGCTGTGCAATATTGCAACCTTACGATGCCCATGTTGGAGCCGGTACGTTTCACCCTGCAACTGTACTTCGCTGCCTTGGTACTAAACCTTGGTCTGTTGCATATGTTCAGCCATCAAGAAGACCAGGAGATAGCAGGTATGGTATGCATCCTAATAGAATGCAGCATTATTATCAGTTTCAAGTTATCTTAAAGCCGTCTCCGGATAATATTCAAGAGTTATATCTTAAAAGCTTAGAGTGTTTAGGCATAGATTTAAAAATTCATGATATCAGATTTGTTGAAGATGATTGGGAGTCGCCAACCTTAGGTGCTGCCGGGCTTGGCTGGGAAGTATGGTGTAACGGTATGGAAGTATCGCAATTTACTTATATGCAGCAAATCGGTGGTATTGAATGCCGTCCCGTTGCCGGTGAAATCACTTATGGACTCGAGAGGCTTGCTTTATATATTCAAGGTGTTGATGAAGTAAGAGAGCTTGATTGGAACGGGCAAGTAGGCGAAAAAGCTTTAAAATACGGTGAAGTGGATTTCGAAGCTGAATGGCAATTTTCAAAATATAATTTAGAGCTTGCCGATAGTGCAATGTTACTGCGACATTTCAAGGATAGCGAAGACCAGTGTGAGAGATTAATCAAAGCTAATTTACCTATGCCGGCTTATGATGAATGCCTTAAGGCAAGTCATGCATTTAATCAACTAAATGCACTTGGAGTAATCAGCGTCACTGAGCGTGCTTCTTATGTTTTAAGAGTGCGTCATTTAGCTAGAATTTGTTGTACAAAATGGTTGGAGATGAACAAGTGAGCGAGTTATTATTAGAACTATTTAGCGAAGAAATTCCGGCTTTTATGCAAAAAAATGCTGAAGAGGGTTATTTAAATATATTCACAAAAATTTTTGAAGAAAACGAAATATTTGCAAAAGTACAAGTATTCGCGGGACCTCGCAGGATAACGCTGCATGCTACCCATTTGCCAAAGATAACTTTGCCAAAAGAGGAAGAAATTAAAGGACCAAGCATAGAAGCTCCGGAAGCCGCTATTAACGGCTTTTGTAAAGCTCATAATGTTAGTAAATTAGAGCTTCCTACTAAATTAATTAGTAATCAGCTATATTATTTCTTTGTCAAAAAAACAGAAGAAAGAGAAATAAAAGAGATTTTGCCGGAGATTATTATAGAGGCTATTAATAAATATAGCTGGGCAAAATCGATGTTTTGGGGTGATTACAAAATAAAATGGATTAGACCTCTGCGAAATATTTTATGTATATTTGACGGCGAAATATTACCGATGCAATTTGGGCATTTAACCGCTAATAATATTACGTATGGGCATCGTCTTACTGATAATAAAAAATTAGAAGTAACAGATTTTGAAGATTATAGAAATAAGCTTTTAGAAAATCATGTTATTTTAGAAAGAGCAAAGAGAGAGGCAATAATTAAAACCGGTTTACTGAAACTAGCAAAGTCTCATGAGTTAATTATAAAAGAAGATAATCGTTTAGTAGAAGAAGTAGTAGGGCTTAGCGAATTTCCTGTTGTGCTGCTTGGAAAAATACCGCAAAAATTTTTAGAGTTACCTAAAGAAGTACTTATTTCTTCGATGCGTACGCATCAGAAATATTTTTGTTTATTTGATAAAACAGGAAATTTTACACCGTATTTTCTCTTTGTCAGTAATGGCAGATTTACAAATGCTGAACTAGTTATTCAAGGTAACGAGAAAGTTCTATCGGCACGTCTTTCGGATGCTTTATATTTTTGTAAGCAGGATATAGCTAAAACTTTAGAATCAAGATTAGGCCAATTAGAAGCTGTAACATTTAATGCAAAGCTTGGTAATTTAAGAGAAAAAATTGAACGCATAACCGATATTTGTAATTATATAGCTCCAAATAATAAGGATTTGATTACAGCAGCTAGACTTTGCAAAAGTGATCTTGTTTCTGAGATGGTCAGGGAATTTCCTGATTTACAGGGGATTATGGGTTATTATTATGCAAAACATGAAGGACTAAATGCAGAAATAGCCGCTGCAATTAAAGACCATTATAAACCGCAAGGTTTGAGCGACAATGTACCAAGTGGAAATGCGGCTTTACTTGCTTTAGCCGATAAGCTAGATAGTTTAGTAGGTTTGATGATAGCAGGGGAAACACCAACAGGCTCAGGTGATCCATATGCCTTAAGACGTCAAGCTCTTGGTATAATAAGAATAATACTTGAAAATAAATTAGAGCTAAATTTTAATGATTTAATTAATTTTTCTATAAACTTATATAAAGATTCATCTAACGAAAATAAGAATTTAATAATATCTTTTTTTGAAGAAAGAGCAAAATTTTACTTTAAAAATGACTATGATATTGCGTTAATTAATGCAGTTCTTGACTTAAATTTAGTAGATACAAACTTTAAGCTTGATGAGTTAAAAGAATTTTTAATAGAAGACGCAGGCAAGCAATTATTAAATGCTTACAAACGAGCTAGCAATATAATTGGTGATCAGAAAATTACCGGCTTAGTTGATGCGAGTCTCTTTAGTACACAACCTGAAAAAGAATTATTTGAAGTAATCCAAAAAATTTCTCCGCAAATTATAGATAGTATAGCTGATAAAGATTATAAGAAAGCCTTAAATTTATTATCGTCTCTATTAACTCCCATTACTAGCTTTTTTGATAATGTACTCGTTAATGACTCTGATCCAAAGATCGCTCAAAATCGTTTGTCGTTATTACAGAATATTTGTGAATTATTTGATAAAGTAGCTAAGTTTAACCGCTTATGATAAACAAAGCAGTTCAATTTATAAAATCAGGTAAAGTGGTTGTTTTTCCGACTGAAACAGTCTATGGGATTGGTGCGGATGCCACAAATAATGAGGCGTGTTTAAAGATTTTTCAGTTCAAAGAGCGCCCTGCTATCAATCCGCTTATCGTGCATGTCTCCTCCATAGAGCAAGCAAAGGAAATAGGGGAGTTTGACGATTTAGCTACAAAAATAGCAGAAAAATTTTGGTCTGGACCATTATCTATAGTTGTCCCTTTAAAAGAGAATGCAAATATTGCCCCTAGCGTAACAGCAGGACTAAATACCATAGCACTTCGGATACCATCTTATCCTGTAGCGTTAGAGCTTATCAAACAATCAGGCATACCTATAGCTGCCCCAAGTGCTAACCCTTCAAACTATATTAGTCCGACTAACGCTGAGCATGTCACAAAACATTTTAAGGATAATCAGGAAATTTTTATTTTAGCACCTGAAATCTATCAATCTAAATATGGGCTAGAGTCAACGATAATTGATACAACAACTGTTACTCCTACTATTCTTAGAGAAGGGTTTATAACTGTTGAAATTTTAGGAGAAATACTAGGGATAGAAGTTTTAAAAGCATCAGAGACAAGTACTATAAAAGCTTCGGGAATGCTTGCAAAACACTATTCACCAAAAGTACCGGTTAGGCTAAATGCTATAAATTTAGAGGATAAAGAAATCGGATTAAACTTTAGCAATAGCAATCTTACAGGAAGATTTTCATTAAACTTAAGTGTAAAAGGTGACTTTATAGAAGCCGCTGCAAATCTTTATGCTTATTTAAGAATACTTGACGATTATGCTGCATCTCATGATGTAAGAGGTATAGCAGTTAGCCCTATACCTCAAGTGAATATAGGGGCTGCAATTAATGATCGCCTAAAACGTGCCGCAAAATCATAAATTTCGGCGTTCTATTCGCCTTAATAGCTTTTTGATGATATTTGGTAATTACATAGTTATCGTGCGGTTTTAAATAATCGTTTTTATTTATAATTTCAAAATTACTGTTCTGTTGTATTAACTCTATTGCTTCATAAAAATAATTTTCGATATCGGAAGCAAATACTAAATTACCATTGTCTTTTAGCTTATCTTGTAAAAGCTTAAGTCGTTCTTTATTGAAAATACGTTTCTTTTTTTGCTTATTTTTTATCCATGGATCGGGAAATAAAATATAAATTCCATCAAGGATATTACTTGGTATCTTATTTAATATTAAATCCAAATTATTAGGGAATAATAAAAAATTCGTGATATTTTGTTCGCCTGCAAGCTTTAAAACATTTGCAACTCCGTTTAAATATACCTCTATCCCAATAAAAAGTGCATTAGGATTCATTTTAGCTTGATTAATGAAATGCTCACCCATACCAAAGCCTATCTCAAGAAATACTTTACGTTTTTCATTTACAAGCTTTTCTTTAGAAAATAAATATTTTGGTAGTTTGTTATCTAATAAATTCTTTTGCACTCCTGATAAGCTTTTACCGATACGTCTTGCATATGACCGATTGAGATTAATAGGAGACAATAATATTACCCTACTGTGACCTTGTAGATCCTTATAAACGCTTTCAATATTATAACCATGATCTAAGAAAATTTGGGTTACCGCTTCTTCCTGTTTAAACCCTATTTCTAATATAATCTTACCGTTTGGTTTTAAGAATTGTTTGGCATTTTCGGCGATGAGAAAGTAAGCTTGCAGTCCGTCTTTTTCAGCAAATAAAGCAATAGACGGTTCATAATTGATTGTTTCAATTGCCATCTCTGATTTTTCGCTGTGAGCTATATATGGCGGGTTGCTAACGATAAAATCAAATTTCTGAGTTTCAATATTCTCAAACCAATTACTGTGAATAATCTGAATGCGATCCGTTACCTCATATTTTGCTGCATTACTTTTGATAATGTCTATAGCATCAAGACTTATATCGGTTGCAATTACATTAGCATTCGGTAACTCACATAATAGACTGATAGCAATGCAGCCACTACCTGTGCCAAGTTCTAGGATATTTAAGAATTTGTCATTGCAGTTTTCGCTTATGTCATTCCCGCGAAAGCAGGGATCCGGTTGTTTTTTTTCTGGATTCCCGCTTTCGCGGGAATGACATTGAAATACAACATCCACCAAAACTTCAGTATCGCTTCTTGGAATTAATACATGTTTATTAACAATAAATTCACGTGAGTAAAATTCTTTAACACCTGTAATATATACTATCGGTTCATGCTTTAATCTTCTCGCTAACAGTTTTTCAAAAGCTTCTATCTTGGCTTCATTTAACTGTTCATCAAGATTAATAAGTAAATACTCAATAGGTTTATTTATAACATGCTGTAGTAAAATTCGTGCTTCTAATTGCGGCGAACTAATACCTATTTTATTTAATTTATTTGTAGCGTCACTAAGAATTTGCTTTATAGAACATTGCATGGAAAGTTTTATTTTCTGCCAAAATTTTTCATTTCTAAAATCTCATCTACACTACCTAGCGGTGCTCGTTTTTTAAGTTCAGTAAATTCACGAAATATATTATTACCAAATTTATTCTTATAATATTCGGGTTCTAGAGTTATAATATCTATTTTAAGATAATTTTTGGTTTTAGGTATTTAATTAATTTTCATAAACCGTTTTATGTTATTATATCACCAATTATTTCTGAATAATATCTATATAGCTATTTTTAAAGCTAAGATTTGTTAATGTTTCTAAATCACAAGTGATTAAAGATTCTTGTTCGTGTTGATTTTTTAATAAATAAGGACTAGTACAAAACCAAGCGAACTCTCCTTTTATCTGGTCAGCAGTTAGTTTATGTAGTACTTCACCATTTTTCCCATACAAAATCAAGTCAGAAAAAGCACCATATCCTGCTTCAGTAAATTTTATGGGTGCTTTCTTCCCACCTAAAATTTATTTTTTCTCATATTCTTTAATAATAATTATGAGTTATATTTTTTGTTGGAACAGTAATCATATATTCTTTTTTGTTAGGATAAATAATCTCTGCACATTTAGCAATAAAATTATGAAGTTTAAGCGAAAGACTAGAATGTTTTTTAGTATTATTATAGTCATATATTGGAGCTTTAAATAAAATTTACGTTCTGGAAGTTGCCATAGTGATGATCATTTCTACCAATGGTATATTAATACTACTTTTCTGTTCCCATGCTTTATTATAGGTAAAAACTACATATACATCTGTTAAATCTTGGTCATGATATTCTATGCTAGAGTCAAAAGCATCTAGGCCCATAAAAGCTTTTATATATTCTTTTTCCCGGACTGGTTTATAAACTCCCCCTGTTTCTTTGAGAAATTTTGCCAAGTAGTTACATTTACTCCATTAACTTTTACCATATAAAAATGTAAATCATCTTCTACTTCATAATGATAAATTTCTGATTTTACTTCTTGTGCTTTATATAGTTTTGTAAAAAGATGTTGTAAATTAGAATATTTTTCATCTATTTTACTGAAATCAAATTCAGAGAAAATCTACAGAGCTTGCATATATTGCATGTCTATATTATCAGGTGCCTTTGCTTCTTTGCATGCAACTTTTATAAATTTATTTAATTGTTCTTCTTGCTTATTAAAATCATTTTTTTAAATTCTTCTAAAAATTTTTTTAATAAAAGTTCTTTCCTATAATTTGCATCATCAATATACATACTATTATTAATATCTATGCCTGTTTTTAATCTTAGAGAAAGAATTTCATTGACGAATTCAGAAATTTTAATTTCATGTTCTGTACTATATTGGGAAGAGCTAGCAATTTTTATAGATTGCGGTTTAAAAGATAAATTATTACCTAATTTTAAAATAAAATCTTTTACTTCTGGCCAATCTCTATAATTTGATATATCTAAGGAAATAATTTTGTCTGTGGCGGTACTTAAAGTTTGCAGAAAAGTAAAAATCTTTTCTAAGCTCGCTTTTTGTTTTTAAGGTTTAAAATACCCTCTTCCATAGAATATAAGGCTTCTTATAATTTAGCATTAGCTTTGTTCATTTTATAAATAAATATTAATTTTTAATATAATATTAAGGATTAATATTTTGTTAATTATAAACTAATTATCTCTTCCATATCCCTTGGCAACTCACAAGAAAATTCCATAATCTCATTATTAGTCGGATGAGTAAAACTTAAATACCAAGAATGCAGGGCTTGACGTTTAAAATCAATTAATTTTGCTTTTAGTTCAGGGGGAGAATGAGCAGTTTTTCGGTCGTTATTGCCGTAAGTTTGGTCGCCGACTACTGAATGCTTTAAATGGCTTAGTTGTACTCTAATTTGGTGAGTTCTACCCGTACTAAGCTTGCACTCTACCATACTAATACTACCTTTATAAAATAATTCTAGAGTCTTATAATGTGTAACGGCTTCTTTGCCGCCATATTTTAATATGGTCATTTTTTGGCGATCGCTTCGGCTGCGACCTATATTATTCTTAATGACTCCTTCTAGCGGATTTATTACTCCCCACACTAACACTTTATATTTCCGTATTACCTGCCTTTGTTCTATCTGATTTGCAAGTAGTATATGTGCTTTATTATTTTTAGCAACTACCATCAAGCCCGTAGTGTCTTTATCTAAACGATGTACTATCCCGGGTCTTTCTGATGAGCCGATATCCGATAAGTTTTTTGTATGATGTAATAAAGCATTAACAAGCGTATCGTCATGATGCCCTGCTCCTGGGTGTACCGTCATACCTGCAGCTTTGTTAATTACTATCAAATCATCGTCTTCATATATTATATCAAGTGTTACATTTGCTGCTGCAATTTTTAGCTCTTCAGGTTCTTTAAAAGAAAATAATATAATATCATTCTCCTTGACCAAAACATCAGGATCAGAAATAATTACATCATTAACTAGTACTTGCGAATCTTTAATAGCTTTTTGGATTTGATTCCTTGAAACATTTTCAAGAAGCGATGATAGAGCTTTATCAAGCCTTATGCCATTTAGTTCGTGTGGTACGGAATATTTTAACATATTTTATTTTAAGATAATGAATAATACGCTTAAATGGTTAAGTGCAATCGGTGTTGAATATTATTGCCATGAACATCCACCGCAATTAAAGGTACGTAATAATACTGAACTAACTGAAAAGCCACAAGTAAAACTTATGTCTACAAAAGAAACTGCATTCAATATGAATGATAAAGTTCATGATAATATAACCCTAGCAAGATCTCTTGCCGATAAAGCTAATAATATCGAAGAACTAAAAGAATCTCTAATAAATTTTAATGGTTGTGAACTTAAGAAATTTGCTACTAATACGGTTTTCGGTGACGGTAATTTGGAAGCTAGAATTATGTTAATAGGTGAAGCCCCAGGAAGTACCGAAGATTTGAAAGGAATACCTTTTTACGGCGAAAGTGGCAATTTACTTGATAATATGCTACATGCTATCGGAATTTCACGAAAAAATAACGCTTATATTACTAATACGGTATTTTGGCGTCCTCCTGCTAATAGACAGCCGACGTTCGAAGAAGTCGATATTTGTAGACCTTTTGTCGAGAAGCATATTGCTCTTATTAACCCGCAGCTAATTATTCTAGTCGGTAGCACGGCTGCAACTAGCTTACTTGGAAAAAATTCGGGTATTACTAAAATTAGACAAGAATATTATTTTTATACCAATAAATATCTATCCGCTCCTATTCAAACTACGGCAATCTTCCACCCTGCCTATTTACTCCGCCAACCTATGCAAAAACGCACCTCTTGGTATGATTTACTCAAGATTAAGGAGTATTTAGTCAATAATAGACTTCTTGCATAACTTGTACATTAATCTAGTACCAACAGCTGCACGTACTTTTCAAAATAATTTTCTACTAGACAATTAGTCGTATATATGCGACAGTGCAATCATCTCTAGTTAAGTTTAATATGCAAAACACTAAACAAATACAATTTTTATAACAGATATTCTGCTATTAAATGCAGGTAATAAAGATACTCAAGGCAAAGATATTAAAAAAGTCTTAGAAATAATAGAAGAAGTTTATAAACGAAATTGAGGGTGTTATATGTAAAGTTTACAGATTATTTAAAAGAGAAATTACAACATGAGGAAATATTAGTAGGGTATATTAATGAAGCGTTAGAGCAATATTTCGTGGATCATAATAATGAGCTATAATGGCTGTTTTAAAAGAAGCCATTATAGCAAGAGGAGGTACAGCAAAAATCTCTAAAGAAGCTCATATAAATAGGGAACATATATATAGAGAATATTATCTATTAAATGCTTTAGGCTTGCAGTTGAAAGTAGAAGCATGTGCGTTTTAAATTTTCATTAACCTTGCAAGTTGAGCAAGATATCAAAGAAAATTTTTAAATCCTAATAAATCATAATTCATTTCTAATTTCATTAAATTAGGGTTATACTTACTGATGTATAAAAATAAGGTATATCCATATGACCAATGAAAATAATAATGATTCAGAATTTGCTGAATTAAAAATCAGAGGAAAAATATTTAAATTACCTATACTTAAAGCAAGTATCGGTGAGGATGTAATCGATATAAGTAGGGTATCTGTGGAAGCCGATTGCTTTACTTACGACCCGGGTTTTATGTCTACTGCTTCTTGTCAGTCTACTATCACCTATATAGACGGTGATAAAGGAATCTTGCGGCATCGAGGATATGATATTAAAGACTTAGCTGAGAAAAGTGATTTTTTAGAAGTGGCATATTTACTGATTTATGGGGAACTACCAAGTGGCGAGCAGTATAATAATTTCACTAAACAGGTTGCTCATCATTCATTAGTGAATGAAAGATTACACTATTTATTTCAAACCTTTTGTAGCTCTTCTCATCCTATGGCTATTATGCTTGCGGCTGTCGGTTCTCTTTCGGCATTTTATCCTGATTTATTGAATTTTAAGGAAGCAGATTACGAGCTTACCGCTATTAGAATGATTGCTAAGATACCTACCATCGCTGCAATGTCTTATAAATATTCTATAGGACAACCGTTTATTTATCCTGATAATTCGTTAGATTTTACCGAAAATTTTCTGCATATGATGTTTGCAACGCCTTGTACGAAATATACAGTAAATCCAATAATAAAAAATGCTCTTAATAAGATATTTATCCTACATGCCGATCATGAGCAGAATGCTTCTACTTCAACAGTCCGAATTGCCGGCTCATCCGGAGCTAACCCTTTTGCTTGTATTAGCACGGGTATTGCCTCACTTTGGGGACCTGCTCACGGCGGGGCTAATGAAGCGGTAATAAATATGCTTAAAGAAATCGGTAGTTCTGAGTATATTCCTAAATATATAGCTAAAGCTAAGGATAAAAATGATCCATTTAGATTAATGGGTTTTGGTCATCGTGTATATAAAAACTATGACCCGCGTGCCGTAGTACTTAAAGAAACGTGCAAAGAAGTATTAAAGGAACTCGGGCAGCTAGACAACAATCCGCTCTTACAAATAGCAATAGAACTTGAAGCTATCGCTCTTAAAGATGAATATTTTATTGAGAGAAAATTATATCCAAATGTTGATTTTTATTCGGGTATTATCTATAAAGCTATGGGTATACCGTCGCAAATGTTCACGGTACTTTTTGCAATAGCAAGAACCGTAGGCTGGATGGCACAATGGAAAGAAATGCATGAAGACCCTGAACAAAAAATCAGCAGATCTAGACAGCTTTACACCGGTTATGTACATAGAGAGTATAAGGGTATTCGGGAGAGGTAAACATTTTCGTCATTGCGAGCGACTGCAAGGAGCATAGCAATCTCAAGAGATTTGATGAGATTGCCAGGTCGCTTCGTGCCTAGCAATGACGTTGAAAATATAAATCATATGCATTTTATTGATGAAGTTAAAATATATATAAAAGGTGGGAACGGCGGCAATGGTTGTGTTAGTTTCCATCGTGAGAAATTTATTGACAGAGGCGGACCGGACGGTGGTGATGGTGGACGTGGCGGTAGTGTTATTTTCAGGAGTAATCACCATCTTAATACGCTAGTAAATTATCGATATAAACAGCATTTTACCGCAGAAAACGGCGAAAACGGTAAAGATTCAAATAGAAGCGGTAAATCAGGAAAATCATTAGTTCTTGATGTTCCGATCGGTACTCAAATCTTTTCCGAGGACGGCAATATATTATTTTATGATTTCACTGTGGATGATCAAAGTTTTGAAATAATTAAAGGAGGAAGTGGTGGTCTTGGTAACAGCCATTTCAAATCGTCGGTTAATCAAGCTCCAAGAAAGAGTACGGAAGGAGGAATTGCCGAAGAAATGTGGATTCATTTAAGTTTAAAACTTCTCTCTGATGTTGGGCTTGTGGGGCTTCCAAATGTCGGTAAATCTACTTTTTTATCCGTTGTAACGGCAGCCAAGCCTAAAATTGCCGATTATCCCTTTACTACTTTAGTGCCAAATCTTGGAGTGGTATATGTTGATGACGAAGAGTTTGTCATAGCCGATATTCCTGGTTTAATTGAGGGGGCTCATCAAGGTCACGGACTTGGCGATAAATTCTTAAAGCATATAGAAAGATGTAATGTATTAATACATTTAATAGATGGCTCTAGTAATGATGTAGTTGCAGATTATAATACGGTACGTCTTGAGCTTGAATCATATTCCGATTATCTAAAAAATAAAATCGAAACCATATGTCTTAATAAATGCGATGTTCTCACAGATGAGGAAATACAGGAAAAAATAAATAAACTGCAGAAAGTTACTAATAAAGAAGTTTTCCCTATCTCTACCTGCACTAATGCTGGAGTAAATAAAATAGTTAAACTTGCTTTAGAGACTATAAAAAATCAGGAGTAATACTACTAGGTATTGCCTGCGTGGATACTGAGGATTGTCATTACGAGGACTCCTGAGATTGCCACGTTCACTAACGTTCGCTTGCAATGACAATGAATAAGCTTTAAATTAAAGTAATACGTTGTTCTTCTGCTTCTAGATATTTCTCTAGCTCTTCCTTAGTATATTTCTTTTCTTTAAGCTTTATTTCGTGATTAAATATATATTGTACAGCTTTATCTTCTAAGGCAGGACCTTTAAGTCCTTCAATTGCTCTAGGATTATTTTTATAAAAATCAAATATCATATTTTCCTGCCCAGGAAAATTACGTGCTTGTTGCATAATAACTTTTCTTAAATCATCAGGCTCTAATTGCAAATTTTTAGATTTTGCATATTCAGCAAGTAATAAGCCTATTCGCACACGGCGTAGGGCTAATTTATTATAATATGCTGTTATTTCTTTAGAGGATTTATCTTTCAATAATGATTCATCTTGTTCATTTTTATCGGTTCCGGACTTTAGAATATTTTTTTCTTGCTCTAATAAAGATTCCGGTACATCAAAATCTAACAATTTTTCCAACTTATCAAATAAGTTCATTTTCATTATAGTATTAATAGCTTCTTCCGACTCATTTTCTATTTGTTTAGTAAAATGTGTACGCAATTCTTCAAGGCTATTACTTTGGAATTTTTTAGCAAATTCGTCATCGATAACGGTAGGTTCTGCAGTATGTACTGCTTTAATTTGTACTACAAAACGAGCATCCTTACCTGCTAAATCTTTAGCATGGTAATTTTCAGGAAAAGTAACATTAACATCTACTTTACTACCTGTTTTAGAACCTATTAATTGTTTCTCAAAACCGGGAATAAGTGCATTACTACCTATTATTACCTTAAAATCATTTAATTTACCGTCCTCAAAAGCTTTCTCCTTGATGTACCCGATTGCATCAATAGTAACCTGATCTCCATCTTTTATTTTTGCTTTACTTTCTTTAGTATAATTTTTTGTTAATGCAGCAAGTTTTTCTAGTTGTTCTTCAACATCTTTAGAGTTTACTTCTAATTTTGGACGATCTAGTGAGATTTTTTTTAAATCCGGAATAGTAATTTTAGGTAATAGCTCTATTTTTACGGTAAATTCTAAAGCTTTATCGGATTCGTTTTGTAATTCTTCAATTTTGGGTCTACCGATTATATTTAGATTATGCTCTTTAATAATGTGATTTACTGAATGGTTAATTCTTCTTTCTATTATATCATTCCTGACGGAAGTACCGTATTTTTTCTTAACAATTGAAACCGGTACTTTACCGGTTCTAAAACCTGCTATTTTAACTTTTTTGGTTAAATCAAGTAATTCTTTTTGAATATCGTCATCTATCTCACTTAAAGGAGTAGAAATTCTTGCATGAAAATCCAATCCTTCATTTTTTAATACGGTAATTCCCATTTTAATAATCCATTAATTCTGTATATAGTTTGCTAATCAAAATAAACTAAAGAGCTGCAATATGCAATAGTTTTTGTAAAATCCCATTAGGATTAGGCATTGCTAACTGTGAGTTTCGCAGAACTCACCTTTGCTGGCATATAGTCGTCTATTTTTGCAATCACTAACTATTTCGCGTTAGCACTTAACAGCAATTGAGCCATTTCCATAGCAGTAAGCTCCTGCTTCTTATAATTTTCAAGGGCTTTAATGATTTTAGATATATCAAATATCTTATCGGTATTATTAATATAACAATATTTAGCCCGATTTCCCTTTTTTATTGTATTAATATTCGGTTCTATTTTTTGTATAGCGTTCAATAGTTTTCATTTCTATAAATCATGATAATAATTTTTCTCTTTCTTACTTTGCTTTTAGCATTAAGTAATCGTTTATCATTGCTTGCTTCCTCTTTTTTCTTTGCTTCTTCAGGATAAGTATCAACTAGCTAGGTTGCTATTTTAGAAGCAGTAAACTCTTTGCTGGCATGAGTTTTAAGAGTTTAATAATTGCAGTTTTGCAGTCAAAAAAAGACATATTCGGTAATTATATTAAGTTAAAATTTAGCCATTGCTAAATTAAAGATGGATATTGTCATGAGCTAAGCGACTAGCCGTAGTCGATTTTGTAGAAGTACTTTTTTCTTTTTTGTTATTGCTCGTTTGTTCTTTATCTGAGTTAACTTTAAAAGCTCAATAATTACAGCTTTATATTGAAATTTTGCAGAAAAAACAAATTATAAATTCTTCAAAGTAAACAAATTAATTATATAGAAATAAAAAATTAATATTATAGTGGTATAAAAATACAACTATTTTTTAAATTATATAAAGATAAGGTATTTATGGGGTAACTCTTTATTTTTTAAAAAGAATTTAAAGGGTTATATCCTACTTTTTTAGAGTATATTGCAATAAACTAGATGATTTAGGAGCAAAAGCAAGTAAATAAATTGGGTATAAGATTTGTGGCATTATTAACCAAAGATAGATATCGTTACGAGTTAAATAACTGAAAGTGTTGTTATGTAGAGGCCAAATCGTCATTGCTAGGCGCGAAGCGACGTGGCAATCCAAAAAAATAATTAAAAAAATTCTGATTTACAGAATTTTTTACTGAATTGCTTCGTCGAATTACTCGTAATGACGGAAAACCAATCCACGCAACAATGCCACGCAGGAATGACATTAAGAGCATTTTTTATTAGACTGCCTTAGTCAATTACTGAGTAATTTGCCTCACAATGGTGTTAAGCAATAAGATTTAAGTGTACTTCTTCGTTTAGTTCTTTAGCAGAAGATAATTCTATATCAAGTTCGGCAAATATTTGCACTAAAGCTACAGATAAATCATTGATCATTTTGTCGGTATGGGCAGGGGTTGGGATGATGCGGAGGCGTTCCGTACCTCTCGGTACGGTTGGAAAATTGATATGTTGAACGTAAATACCGTATTCATTAAGGAGCATATTTGAGGCTTTCGCCGTTTTAATCGGATCACCAATAATTATCGGCACTATATGACTTTTATTTTTCAAATACGGTATATTAAAACGTTCAAAAGAGTTTTTAAGTTTTGTAACTACTTCTTGATGTTTTATTCGTTCTTCATTCGATTCTTTAAGATGTCTAATACTATGCGTTGCAGCGGTAGAAATTACCGGCGGCAATGAAGTAGTGAAAATAAACCCTGGAGCGGTTAGTCTTATAGCGTCAACTAAATTATGGTTGCTAGTGATATAACCGCCGATAGTACCATATGCTTTGGCAAGTGTCCCTTGAATAATATCGATTTGATCACTACAATTAAGAAGCTCGGCAATACCGCCACCCTGTTTACCGTATAAACCGACCGTATGAACTTCATCGATAAAGGTTAAAGCATTATATTTTTTGGCTAAGTTGATTATATCTTTGATAGGTGAGAAAAAACCGTCCATAGAGTAAACCGATTCAAAAACAACAATTTTCGGTCTATTAATATCGATTGATTGTAAAAGCTCTTCTAGATGCTTAACATCTAAATGTCTATATATATATTTCTCGGCTCTTGAACTTGTAATCCCTGCAATTATTGATGCATGATTTAGCTCATCGGAGAAAAATACTATATCTGGCATGATTTTAGCAAGACTTGCAAGCGTTGTATCATTTGCAACAAAACCGGATGTAAAAACTAAAGCTGCTTGCTTTTTGTGTAAATTTGCAAGTTCTTTTTCAAGCTCAAGAATGGCAATATTATTACCGCCGATATTGCGAGTTCCACCTGATCCAACACCGTATTTTAGCAAGGCATCTATAGAAGAGTGCATTACTTTTGCATGTTTACTCATACCCAAATAGTCATTAATGCACCACATAACTATTTGTTTATTAGCGTGTTCTGCAAAAGGAAAATTATCGGCTTGTCTTTTTAAGGTCTTAAATTCTCGATATCTTCCTTCGCTTTTGATCTTATCTATATGTTTGCTAAATATAATATCGTAATAAGACATTTTCTCGATGTCATTCCCGCGTAGGCGGGAATCCATTTTATTAATTATAAAATTCTGTAATCAGATATTTTGAATGTTCTTTCTAGATTCCCGCCTACGCGGGAATGACATTGAACAGAACAATACTTCCAAACTCACGTTTGCAGCTATTCTACATTAAAATTAAAAAAGTTTAAAGTTATAATATGGCTTTTTGTACAATATCGTTTAATCTCTTTGAAAATGCACCTGTATCAGCAACCGGTTCACCCTCTAAAATACAGGCTTGATCAAATATTAGATTAACCAATTCTTCATTATTTTTATTATTTGCTTTTAAGTCGTTAAAGATTTTCTCTATGATTTTATTTTTAGGGTTTAACTCTAGATTTTTAGCTGAGGCATTAGCTATTTGTTTCTGTTCAATCAAAAATCTCTCCATACGAATATCCATAGCAGCGTCGCTAACGGCAAGACAAGCAGGACTTGAAGTAAGTTTTTTAGAGATCTTAACTTCTTTTACCAACTCCCCTAGTGTCTCTTTAAAATAATCTGTTAGCAATTTATATTCATCATCGGATTTTTTACTATCTGTATTTTTCTCCTCAGATTGTGAAGTAGTTTGCTCTACATCGATATCGCTTCTTGTCGCTGATTTAATAGCATGTTCTTTATATTTGCTATTAACATTTACCCAAAAATCATCCACTGTATCGGTAAAAAGTAATACATCGATTTTTTTACTTAACAACCCTTCGATTTGTGGGCTTGAAAGTAATTTATCGGGGTTATCACCGCTTAAATAATATATAGTACTCTGCCCTTCTTTAAAATTCGCTATATATTCGTCAAGGCTGATCATTTTATTATGTAAGGCACTTCTGAATATGCATACCTCTAATAATTTTTCATGGTTGGTAGTAGCTTCACATAAACCCTCTTTTAAAGCACCGCCGAAATTAGCCCAAAACTTATTATATTCTTCAGGTGATTCCTCTTTCTTTTTTCTAAGCTCGCCAAGTACTCTTTTTGTAATAGCATTTTTGATTTTCTCAAGCACACTATTATGCTGCAGTGATTCACGGCTAATATTTAGTGGTAAATCTTCTGAATCAACCACGCCTCGTAAAAATCTTAAATATGACGGGATTAAATCTATATTCTCATCAGATATAAATACTCTTTTTATATATAATTTTACTCGCCTTTTGCGATCAGGGTGGAATAAATCAAATGTTTTGCTTGATGGAATGAAAAGTAGGTTAGTAAATTCTATAGCTCCCTCGTTTTTATTATGCATAGTTATCCAAGGGTCATCAATGGCATAAGATAGACTTTTGTAGAATTCTTTATATTGTTCTTCCGTAATTTCCGATTTCGGTCTTGTCCATAATGCAGAAGCTGAATTAAGCTGGATTTCATTATTACCAGCTTCATCAAAGAAATATATTGGTACTGCTATGTGATCGGAATAGCTTTTAACGATGTGTTTTAATCTAAAATGATCAAGGAATGTATCTTCTTCCTTTTTGATATGTAAAACGATTTCCGTGCCTCTTGTGAACTCTTTATCTGAATCTGAGACAGTATATTCACCAAGCCCGTCTGATTCCCAAATATGAACTTTATCTTCCCCAGCTTTTCTTGAGGTTACAGTCACTTTATCGGCTACCATAAAGCTTGAATAAAATCCAACACCAAATTGACCAATTAGCATATTGTCTTTTTTAGAATCACCGGATAGGCTTTTAAGAAAATTTGCCGTACCCGATCTTGCAATAGTACCGAGATTTTCAATTAAATCGTCTTTATTCATGCCGATGCCGTTATCACGGATAATGATTTGTCCGTTATCTTTATCGACTTTAACCGTAATTTTAAAATTGCTATCGCCGGCTACTAATTCACTATTACTTTGAGATAAATAACGTAATTTATCACAAGCATCCGAAGCATTGGAAATTAACTCCCTCATAAAAATCTCTTTATTACTATAAAGAGAGTGAATCATTAAATTTAAAATCTTGCCAACCTCGGCATCAAATTTCTTTTTTTCTTGTATCATAATTATTCCAGTTAATAAATTATTTTTTCGTCATATGACTGCTTATGTCATTCCTGTGAAAGCAGGAATCTAGAAAATAATAAATATAAACTGGATTCCCACGAAAGCGGGAATGACATTGGAAGTCTAGCAACAACTGCATCTTATTTAATATAGGAATTAATAATCAAATTTAAATAGTCTTCATTAATATTTTTTATCAATATCGTTTTTAAGCTATGAGTATGACCTTTAATAATTTCGATATTACTACGTGATAATTTCCATTCTTTTGCTAAATAATTTATGATTTCTGCATTCGCTTTACCTTGTTCCGGTATTGCTTTTATAGATAATTTTAGATATGGGATATTATTAATAATTACAAAATTGCTAATTAGATTTTGTTTAGAATTAGGCTTTACTTTAAAACTAAGTAAAGCCTGATGTGAAGAAGAATTGTAATTGTAGAATTTATCCATGAATATTTTTTATCATATTTGCTTTTTATATAAAAAAAGAATCCTTGAAAAACTTTGCTTAAACTGATATTATGTTTACCATAAATGTTTAGCACCCTTAGCTCAGCTGGATAGAGCAACAGATTTCTAATCTGTGGGTCAGAGGTTCGAATCCTTTAGGGTGCGCCATTCTGCATTTCTCGGTGTTTCTACAAACGTATCAAACCGCAGATGCAGCATAAAATCAAGCTTTTGACCGTTTAACTGAATATTAATTGTTTTTCACCAAGTTTCTAAACTAAGCAGCTTTTCTCTTTCTGCTAAATAGTCAATGTATCACCTTATAAAACGAAATATTAAAAATATTTCTCAAGTTTATTAATTAAAGCTTTAATTTCTTTTGTGTTAACTAATATTTAATAATCATGATATCACAAGTATCGTTCCATATGTAGACATAAATATGAAAATTTGTTTAATGGAGCTAATAATGGATTAAAAGAAGAAATGATTATTAATACACTCACAGAACTATCATCAACCATTCTGGTGTAATGCTTAATTTAAAACTGAGTAATAACGAAAAAAAGTTTAAAGAAAAATTAGAAAAGATTATTAATACTTATGCAAAATGGAATGAAAATCCTGAAAACAAAAAAGCAATTTCTTAAGAACTCAAAAAAGAATTAGAGAATCTAGATATATGGTGCAAAGAAACAGCTAAAAAAGATAATTCGCATGTTTTTAAAAATATTGGACAAGTTATAAAACATAGTTTTAAAGCTTTGGCTAACATAGGAAATAAAGAAGCTTTCAAAAAAGAACAGAAAGAAGTAGGTATTTTATATGGATTCTATCATGCTAATAAAAATACTAAACAAACACTAGAATGCATAAGGGCTACTATTAACAAACATAAATCTCCCCTCCCTCATTTCTTATTACTACTCCCAAGAATATATCACAAAAAAGCAAGCGAGGATCTGTAGAAAGATAAATAATAATTACTCGAAGCTGGTAAATGTATCGATAATCGTCTAGGGTGTGCCATTAACCGAAAACCAACAAGCCGCCTTAATCTCGTTTATTTTCAACTGTAGGGCTGGGGCATTTCAAGCATCAACATTGCAACAAAAGCTAAACCTAGGTGAATATGCAAACTCTGCTAACGAGTTATTGCGATGGATGTGTGCTAAAGGTGGTCTTAAGCTGCAAGGCTTAGTGAAACGTCGGCAATATTATAGATTATAATTATTACTAATTATTAAAACTTTTGATTATTTCCTGTAATTCTCTAATAATACGCTTAAACTAAGAGATATTACAGGAAACCTGCTATAAATATTTATCAATTAAGCAGACATCACCGGAGAAGGAGCAAAAGATTTTGTCGGATAATTTCCACTTTCTTTCTCCAATTTTTCAAAATGAAATATACCAAATCCAATACTTGTTGGAATCATAATAATTAATACTTCCCAGTTTCTAAAGGTTTTTATTAAATGAGGAAAACCAAAAGAGCTAATAACATACATACAAGCAGTTGATACAACATATGTAAATGTTACAGAAGTAAAGCGTTTAAAGATTGGAAAATGTCTAAAACAATTTGGTACAGCTGGCATAACATTAAGGGCAAAAGCCATGATAAGTGCTTGAATATAAATTAATAATATTTCCTAATGCCTAATTACAAATCAAAGGAATCTCTAATATATTAGACCAAACTTTATCCCAACCTTTTGTATGAGAAATATTAGGAAAAGTTTGCTTTTTTACACACGGTGAGTTACTTGCTTTTACGTAAAGTGCTGCTATGAAAGGCGGGACTCTTTTGTCATCCATGCCGGAGAGATGTAATTGAGGGATATTATTAACCTGTTTTGCATAATTTATCGGGTTTAAAGATTTAACTAAGTAACCACGATAATTATGATATTTATCAAACTTTTTAGTATCTAAATTACCGGCAATCGTTATAATATCTTTAACATTACTATTTTGAGCTGCAATTAATATTGTAAGCCCGCCGCCACCGGAGAAGCCGACTAAGCTAAATTTTTGTCCGTTATTGATAATATTTATGACATTGTTAATTGAATCTACAACTTCCTGCCCCATTCTTTTATCTAACCAATAATCGCTAATGCATTTTGAGTTCATGTCTAAAGGAGTATATTGGCAAGGTCTTGCTATATAAACAATATTCGGTCTTTTATCCATTGTAGCAAGCTTTAAGAGCATCGGATTAACGGGAGTAGGGTTGTTGGAATTAGCAGATCCATCCGCAAGATGTCCATCTCCCTCAATATAGAATACAAAAGGTAGGTTACGGTCGGTAATACGCTGATAAGTCGTAAGAGTAAAATCACCACCGTTTACTAGCCCCATCTGAAAGTTATTTTGAGTTGCTATATCTTGCGAATGCTTTATCCTTCTAGCTACATCATGAGTAGTAGAACACCCTGAAAGAAATATTGGTATTAAAAATATTATTGCCCAAATAAAATTTTTCATAACAATTTTGATTAAAATGGTATTTCGTCGTCTAAGTCGCTATGGTCAAAGGAATGATTTTTAGTTTCAGGATGTTTATATTCGCTATGCCCTGAATCTTGATTATGATTATTAGAGTTTTTACTATCTAATAATATTAATTGTGAATTAAAGTTTTGTAACACAACTTCCGTGGTATATTTTTCTTGACCTGAATTATCATTCCACTTACGGGTTTGCAATGAACCTTCAATATATAATTTGCTACCTTTTGTGACATAGCGTTCTACAACAGATACTAACCCTTCACTAAATATCACTACTCTATGCCATTCAGTGCGTTCTTTTCGTTCGCTGGTAATGCGATCTTTCCAAGTTTCGGTTGTTGCTAAGGAAAGATTAATGATTTTTTTTCCTTCGCCCGTAGTTCTCATTTCCGGATCACGCCCTACATTACCTATTAATATTACTTTATTTAAACTACCTGCCATTATGACCTACTTTAAAATATTACTATTGCAATAATAAAATAAAAGAGCCTATAATACTACAGGTTTTTTAAAAAATATCTCAAAAATTTTGTAGTGAAGTGATTATGAACCAAGAATACATTAAGGTACGCGGTGCTAAAGAGCATAATCTAAAAAATATAAATGTTAATATTCCAAGGAATAAATTTGTTGTTATCACCGGTCTTAGCGGTTCAGGCAAGTCTTCTTTAGCGTTTGATACTATTTATGCAGAAGGTCAAAGGCGATATGTTGAAAGTTTATCTTCATATGCAAGGCAATTCTTACATTTACAAAATAAACCTAATGTAGAATCTATTTCCGGATTATCGCCTGCTATTGCAATTGACCAAAAAACTACTTCCAAAAATCCACGTTCTACGGTTGGAACTATAACGGAAATTTACGATTATCTTAGGTTATTATATGCAAGGGTGGGTATTCCTTACTCTCCGGCAACCGGTCTTCCGATACATAGCCAAACAGTTTCCGAGATGGTAGATATAATTAACGAACTACCTAAGGGTACGAAAATATATTTACTTGCTCCTATTGTTAGAGGACATAAGGGTGAGTTCAAGCGTGAAATTATGAATTTGAAAAAGCAAGGCTTTCAAAAATTAATAGTTAACGGGGAAGTTTGCGAAATTGATGATTTACCGAAACTTGATAAAAATAAGAAGCATAATATAGAAGTGATCGTTGATAGAATAGTTCTAGACGAAAGTTTAGGTAATAGACTTGCAGAGAGCTTAGAGAGTTCGTTAAATCTTGCCGAGGGTATTACTTATTTGGCAATTGTAGAATTACCGCCGGCAGTTAAGAGCGAGTTTGAAAAAAATCAGCGTATTACTTTTTCCGAGCAATATTCTTGTCCGGTATCGGGTTTTCAGCTTACTGAAATAGAGCCTCGAATCTTTTCTTTTAATAGTCCTTTTGGAGCATGTCCTAAATGTGAAGGGATAGGTAAGGAGTTTTTCTTTGATAGAGATTTAATAGTTCCGGATCAAAGAATTGCTATTAAAGACGGTGCAATAGTGCCTTGGGGTAGTACAGCTTCTAAATTTATCCTAGAGACATTAAAGGCTCTTGCCGATCATTATAAATTTTCTATTGAAGTACCTTTTGTAAGTTTATCACAAAATGTTAAGGATATTTTATTTGAAGGTTCAGGAGAAGAGGCAATAAAGTTTGAATTTCACGATGGTTCTAAAACGCAAATAATAAAACAACCTTTTGCCGGTATAATACCAAGTTTGCAAGAAAAGGACCGTACTATAGAATCGGTTTTAATTAAAGAAGAACTAGCTAAATTTAAGTCAGAGCATAAATGTACTGCTTGTTCAGGGTTTAGATTAAAAGCCGAAGCATTATGCGTTAAAATAGCAAATTTTCATATAGGCGAAGTAGCAGGTATGAGTATTGCAGCCTTGCAAAAATGGTTTAGTCACTTAGAAGAAAAATTAAATAAAAAGCAATTATTGATTGCTGAGCGTATACTCAAAGAAATTACTGAGAGATTAAAATTTCTTATGAATGTCGGGCTTGATTATCTAACGTTATCACGAGAAGCAGGTACTTTATCGGGGGGGGAAAGTCAGCGTATTCGTCTTGCATCTCAAATAGGTTCAGGACTGAGCGGTGTTTTATATGTACTTGATGAGCCGTCTATTGGTCTTCATCAACGAGATAATACAAGATTAATTGAGACACTAAAAAGCCTTAGAGATTTGGGTAATACCGTTTTGGTAGTCGAGCATGATGAAGAAACAATATATGAAGCAGACCATATTATTGATATAGGACCGGGAGCCGGTATTCACGGCGGTCGTGTTATTGCGGAAGGAAATGCTGAAGAAATAAAGAATTGTGAAGAAAGTATCACAGGTAGGTATCTAAGTGGTCGTCAAACAATCAAAGTGCCGTCTGAAACAAGAGTAGGGCATGATAATAGGGCAATTGAATTACTTGGGGCGGTTTCCAACAATTTAGATAATGTTGATATCAAAATTCCGCTTGGTACTTTTACTGCTATAACGGGAGTATCGGGAAGCGGTAAATCAAGCTTGATGATTCATACTCTATATAAAGCGGCTCTAAAGCATTTAGAGCCAACTAGCAAAGTATTTCCAGGCAAATATAGAGAGTTAAAAGGACTTGAATATATTGATAAAATTATCGATATTAATCAATCTCCGATAGGTAGAACTCCTCGTTCAAACCCTGCGACTTATACAGGTGCCTTTACCCATATTAGGGATTGGTTTGTGGAGTTACCTGAATCAAAAGCTAGAGGGTATAAAGTAGGCAGATTTTCGTTTAACGTTAAAGGTGGTAGATGTGAAGCATGCCAAGGTGATGGGCTAATAAAAATAGAGATGCATTTCCTACCTGACGTATATGTAAAGTGTGATATTTGTAACGGTCACAGATATAATAGAGAAACGCTTGAAATAAAATATAAAGGTAAATCTATTGCCGATATTTTGATGATGACTGTAGAAGATGCGATGCAGTTTTTTGAAAAAATACCGTTAATCTATGAAAAATTAATTACCTTAAATGAAGTGGGTCTAGGCTATATTAAAATCGGTCAGTCTGCTACTACTCTTTCAGGTGGTGAAGCACAACGCATTAAGCTTGCTAAAGAATTATCAAGACGTTCAACCGGTAAAACGCTTTATATACTTGATGAACCAACTACGGGATTACATATCGACGATATTAATAAATTGTTAAAAGTGTTACATAAACTTGTTGATATGGGCAATACCGTTTTAGTTATCGAGCATAATTTAGATGTTATAAAAACTGCAGATTATATTATTGACGTTGGTCCTGAAGGTGGCGACAAAGGCGGTAAGATAGTTGTATGTGGCACCCCTGCCGACATCGCTGCCTGTGAGGAAAGCCATACCGGTAGATATTTGAAGCAATATTTGGTGTGATCTAATATAAATAGCAAGTTACTCTATATAATTTGCTATTTGATGTATTTCTAAATTATCCTTAACACTCATTCCTTGATTTCGTTAAGAAAAATTAATCTAAATCTTGCTATTTTCTAAAAATTATCATATTTTATGGTTATTACCATGTTTTATGATTTTCTATAGAATAATTATAAAAGAAGAAATTAATGAAAGTTACATTTAATAGTATTGAAAAAATTTATAATTTATTAACTACCGAAGAATGGATAGATAAACAAGATCCAAAGCAACGCTTGGAACAATTAAACAAAAAACTAGCGAAAGCTAGTGATCCAAAAAAAAATTAATTTAGAAAAGGCCATAACAACCTTAGAAGAAAATGCTAAAAGTAATCCCATGACTTTAAAAAAAGCTGGAATAAACCAAGACGATGCTGAAATATTTTATATAAAGAGGGCTTTAATAAAAAGTCTAGTGATACATTAAAAGAATTATTAGAAAATAATTTTGATCAATTAAATACTAATGATGTTTTTGAAAAAATACATAAGCAATATTTAAGTACAAATACACGCCTTAAAAAATCTTATTAGTTAAAGAACGATGTAAGGAATATTGCCATATTGTCGAAAATCGCTGACTTATATACGGAGAATAGCGGTTTAAATTCTTTAGAAATGGCTAAAAAAGTATCTACTTACTTTGGAAATTTAGAAGATATAAAAAGTTACTTAAAAACTGTTAATTATGATACAAAAGAAACAATAGAATTGAGTTTTCAATTTAATTTACCACAAACATTGTCTTCCAAAATATTAGAATTTTTTCAAATTTTAAATAAATCTGGAAGAGACTGATTATATATTTTCAGTAATGCACACTTACTGGAAAAAACTAAAAAATTTCAAAAAATTCTTAAAGAAAATAAATTAAATGATTTTCAGCAGATAACTAAAAATGATTTAAAGAATTAGTAAATCAAGTAACTGAAATAGTAATTAAAGAATCTTATAAGTACAACAAAGAAGAATTATCAGAAGAAAATAAATTACATGCAAAAAATTTAGCTAATTTTTCTTTAAAAGGAAAACTAGATAATAATAGTTTTCAAAAAGCATTGAACTTTATAAAAGAATATTATATGCCTGATATTAATTTTGATATAGAGGTAACAGGCAAAAAGTATAATTTTCCTAAATTACCTGCCGATGATATGAAAGGTTTTATGCTTGGTAAATTTAGTAATTCTTGCCAATCTATAGGACATGATTCCAAAAGATGTATTTTAGATGGTATGAGTAAAGCAAATGCCGGTTTTTATATAATTACGGATGATAAAGGAAATATAAGAGCTCAGTCATATGCTTGGCTTGCTGGAGAGGGAAAAAAGAATGAAAAAGCCACTTCTATGTATGGTACTAGATTCATTTGAGCATTTAGGGAAAGAAGATAAATTATTATTTGTACCTATAATAAATAAATTGAGAGAAGCATTACAAAAACAAGCATTAAATTTATATGTAGGATATGGCGGACAAACTCCTAAACTTGATATAAACACTATACTTCATCCAAAACCAATGGAGTAAGATTTATATATGGCGATGCAACAAATGTTTATCCTATTACAAGAGAAGTACCAACAATAGAATTAAACTTAGGAAAAAATGCTAATAACCAGGTTAATCAATATTCTACTATTGAAGAGCTAAAAACTGATAGTATTACTACAACAAATTATAATAAGTAAGCAAATTAACCGAGATTTAACAGAAGAGGAAATATCGTTGCTTAACATAGGTTTTACTTTTGCACAAATTTCGAATATAGAAAACAATAAACAAGAATTCTTTGTTGAAAATGACGATAATATAAAAAGTTTGACTGATGCTGATGTTAGTGTGAAAGAATTACTTGCAATGGAACCAAGTCAGCAGAAACTCTTTATTGAAAATAGTTATAAGGTAAAAAGCTTATCTAAGGCCAGGCTCATTACGAAAGAATTGTTTAATGTGATAACAGGCCAACAAGAATCAGGTAATACAAATGAAAATGATTTAACTCAGTTCGATAATACGGATCACAATGCATTAACAGTAGAGTTGATAGGTGATGCTACAGAACAAGCTGAGGTGAGCGTGGAATACAATTCAAGTATAATAGAATTCTTGCATAACATAGCTAATAAGGAGAGATCCTTTTGGAGACAAATAAGTTATGCAAGAATTCTAATGCTTATGGTCATGGTGGTGGGTATAGAAGCCTAGAGCAGAAAGTGCATTTGAGAATTCAGAGTTAGGAGTTATTGCATTTGGTATTCCGCTGCAACATATGTGACCGTTTAAGCATATCACTTGATCGGAGTTTTTTATTACGGTAAATAAATCATGAGAAATCATAAAAACCGTAATATTGAGCTTTTTACGAATCAAATTAATAAGCTGATAAAATTCTTGTTGGCTTGTTACGTCTAAAGACTGTAACGGTTCATCTAAAATAATTAAGTCGGGATTATTAACTATTGAACATGCAAGAACTACCTTTTGCAATTGCCCTCCTGAGAGCTTAGAAATTTCTTGATCTTTTATATGTTCCAAATCAATAAATGAGTTAATCTCTTTAATATTGTTATTAAAATTATTCGGTGCTAACAACTCTAAAAAATTTTTTACTGTAATAGGTAAATCAGGGGTTAATCCGAACTTCTGCGGTACATATCCAATTTTTAGTTTGGGATCAATTATAATCTCACCGCTTGTAGGCTTTTCAAGTCCAAGCATTAAGCGTACTATGGTAGTTTTACCTGCACCGTTAGGTCCGATTAAAGTAGTGATATTATTTTTTTTGACAGTGAAACTAACGTTATTTATCGGCAATTTATTACCGAATTTTTTAGATACGTTACGAAACTCGATTATAGGTTTTTGCATGTGTCAGTTTACTTCTGCCATCCCCGTAGCTTGACCACGGGATCCAGTAATAAATACTAAAGTTATTAATGTTTTAAGTTATTTTTCTAGATCCCGTGGTTAAGCCACGGGACGACACAGTGGGCAATAAATAGCATTCATTAAATAGAATAAATGCCGATTAGTGCTGCCTCGGCAAGTAAATGTTTTTGCAGGGCTAATACTAAATCTGGCTTGCTAGCATTCTCATCAAGCTCAAGATAATCATTTAGGGCATATAGTTTAAAAAAATAACGATGAGGTTTGCCGGCAGGTGGACAAGGACCGCCGTATTTTTTTTGCCAGCTATTATTTTAAATTTTAATACTACTATCTATTTGTCCTTCTGAAAGCTTAGTAATAGAAGCAGAAATATTATATATTACCCAATGATCCCATATACCGTGTGGCGGTGCTATTTCTACCGGTGCATCCGGATCATCCATTATAAGTGCAAAAGATTTAGTATCTGAAGGAGCATTACTCCACTCTAGATGCGGTGAAACATTTTGTCCTTTACAAGTAAATTTATCAGGAATGCGATCATTATGTTTAAATGCCGTACTTGTTATTATGAAAGTCATGACGTTTTGTCTATCAATTCACAACTTGCCATTGTCCGTCAGGTTGGCGGCATGCATTACCGTATGCTTTTTGTTGTTTTCCGCCTATTACAACTGTTTGAGTGTACTCACGGCAATATTGACCAGTGCTATTTCTATAAGTTTTATTAGGTGTTACGTAACCGTAATTGCCGTTATCCGGATTACGCCATTCTACGTTACTACCACTAGGAGCTGTTTCTAAAGCTCTCTGTGAGGTAAGCTCTGCAAGTCTTCTATCCTGTTCATCCATACCTGCACCGATTTGTCCACCAAGAACTGCTCCAAGTAATGCACCTACACCTACTCCAACAAGCTGTCCTTTGCCCTTACCGAATTGAGAACCAAGTAATGCGCCGCCAGCACCGCCAAGAAGTGTTCCTGTACCTTGTTTATTCATACCGCCCGGAGGACCGTTACAGGCTTGTAACATAGAAGTTGCAAGAGCTATAATCATAATTTTAGATAATAGTTTCATATAATTCGCTCTAAATATAATATATAATTAATAAGTATATGGTTTTTAGAATTTTGTAAAGCTAAAACTAGATTCTGTAAACAAAATTTAAATTATTTGTATTTTAAAATATTATTTTTAATTTTGTTCACAGAACCTCATTATAATTGAATTTTATATTTTCTTTGTTAAACTACAAATAAATAAATTGGAAAGATTTGTCATGGATACTAATAGCCGTAATCGGTTAATAAAATCGGCATCTTATTTATCGGTTACTACGGCATTAATTATTTTAAGTATAAAATTATATGCTTGGGTTGTTACCGATTCGCAATCAATCCTTGCTTCTTTAATTGATTCAATGCTTGATATAACTTCTTCCTTTATTAATCTAATAGCTTTAAGATTTGCCCTGCAACCGCCAGATCATCATCATCGATTCGGGTATGAAAAACTGCAGGATTTAACAATTTTTTCTCAATCGATATTTTTCTTTGCTTCAGCTTTTTTTGTAGGCTTTTCTTCGGTTAAATCTTTACTTGAAAAAACAAAACCGGAGAATATTAGCGACGGTACTGCTGTAATGTATGTATGTATATTCTTAACAATTATTTTAGTGTTTTATCAAACTTATGTAATTAAAAAAACAGGATCGGAAATAGTAAAAGCCGATAAGCTTCATTATTTCACGGACTTACTAACTAATGTTATAGTAATTATCTCTATAAATTTAAGTGATTATTTTTGGTTTGTTGATCCATTATTTGGTGTAGTTATTTCGTTATATATATTTCACTCTTCTTATTCTTTATTTAAAAAGGCATTTAAAAATTTAGTAGATCATGAATTACCCGAACAAGACAGACAAAAAATTATCTCGATAGTGAATAACCATTTAGGGGCAAAAGGTATGCACGAAATGAAAACTAGATATGCCGGTCAAAAAGCTTTTATCCAGTGCCATCTGGAAATGGACGGCAATATGTCGCTTTATAATGCTCATAAAATTAGTGATGAGATTGCTTTTGAAATATTGCAGGAATTTCCGGAGGCTGAAATAATTATCCACCAAGATCCTTTTGGAATCGAAGAACACGTAAAGTACCGTGAATATATTGTTAGATAAAGAAGCTAATTTTAATAATTTTTTCATGGAGCAAGCTTTAAAACAAGCAAGGATTGCTTTTGATAAAAATGAAGTCCCGATCGGAGCGGTAGTTGTAGATAGGTTAAATCAGAAAATTATTGCTAGTACCCATAACAATACGGAAGAAAAAAATAACGCTCTTTATCATGCTGAAATTATTGCTATTAATGAAGCATGTAATCTTATATCGTCTAAAAATTTAAATGATTATGATATTTACGTTACTTTAGAACCTTGTGCTATGTGTGCGGCAGCTATAGCTCATAGCAGGTTAAAACGTTTATTGTATGGGGCTTCTGATTCCAAGCACGGAGCAGTCGAAAGTAATTTGCGATATTTTAACAGTAGTGCTTGTTTTCATAGACCGGAAATATATAGCGGAATTCTTGCCGAAGATTCGGGGCTATTAATGAAAGAGTTTTTTAAGAGGATAAGAACTGTTATTTCTAGCCACAGAATGACATAAAGAAGTAAGAAAACATGCTAAAACTATTAACCCCCTATTATTTTAATAAATTATCAAAGGTTATAATACCTATATTAGCTATATCTACTTGCGTAATGATGATTATAGGTCTTTATTTAGCCCTCATAGTTTCGCCGGTAGATTATCAGCAAGGTGATTTTGTACGTATTATGTATGTTCATGTCCCTGCCTCTTGGATGGCTCTTGGTGTTTATGTTTTCATGGCAGTATGCAGCTTTAGCTGTTTAGTATGGAAAACTACTATTAGCTATTTGCTAGCCTTAGCTTCTAGTTACGTTGGGGCTACTTTTACTTTGATTAGTTTAGTAACAGGTTCTTTATGGGGAAAACCTATATGGGGGACATGGTGGGTTTGGGATGCAAGACTTACCTCCATGCTCATATTATTTTTATTATATTTAAGCTATATTATTATAGTGAATAGTGCGGATAATATAAGAAAGGCACAAAATCCTTCTTCTATTATTGCTCTTATCGGACTGATTAACATACCGATAGTAAAATTCTCGGTAAATATTTGGTATAGTCTGCATCAGCCTGCTAGTGTTTTAAGGCTAGGGAGTCCAACTATTCACTCTTCAATGCTAAAGCCTTTAATTATCATGTTTATTAGTTTTATATTATATTTTCTATTAGTATTACTTTTAAGAACTGCTATATTAATCGACAAAATCAAAAACAGATAATAAAATGACTTATGTTGTAACCGATGAATGCATAAAATGTAAATATACCGATTGTGTTGAAGTATGTCCTGTAGATTGTTTTTATGAAGGTGAAAGGGAAGATGATTTTATGTTAGTCATTAATCCCGATGAATGTATAGATTGTGGCGTTTGTGTTCCTGATTGTCCTATAGGTGCTATTAAACCTGAATCACCGGGGTTAATAGAATGGGTAGAACGTGCAAAAGATTTTATAGAAAATAAAGGGTGGAAAAATATTACCAAAAAAAAAACTGCTTTGCCTGATGCCGATAAATTTAAAGATGAGAAAGATAAGTTTAATAAATACATAGGTTCTGTGAAGATTTCTAATTGATTTGTTATTTTGAGATATTTTTAATCGAAAATTATAAGATTTTTTCGAAATAGGATTAACTATTCCTTTCAAAAATCTTATAATTTTCGATTAAAAATATCTCAAAATAACAAATCAATTAGAAATCTTCACAGAACCTAAAATAACATGAATTAACTATATGTGTTTATTTTGTCACAAAACTTAATAAAAGTTTTATTATATGAATCTAATTGCCGATTAAATATAGAACTAAAAAATATAATATGTTATGTCATCAAGATAATATTTAATTATTTAATTTGAGGTGTTAATCATGAAAAAGTTACTTTTAATAGCTGCTACAAGTGCAACAATTTTGTCTTCTAGCGTATCATTTGCTGAGGGCATGGATCATGGGTGGTATTTAAGAATAGATACCGGTGCAGTAATGTTTAATGAAGAAAAAGATAAGGCAACCGGTGTTAAATTAAAATCTAATACAACTGTTCCAGTTGCTTTAGGTATCGGTTATTATATTTCCGAAAACTTTAGAGCCGATTTAACTTTAGGTACTATAATCGGTGGTAAGTTAAAGAAATCCGGAGCTGCGACTAATGCACCTTTTACCCGTACTAATGTTTCAGCAAGCCATAAACCTACTATTACACGTTTACTTATTAACGGTTATGTAGATTTAACTAATTTTGATATGTTCGATGTTTTTGCTGGTGCCGGTGTTGGTCCTGCATTAGTTAAAGAAAAAATTACATATAATGGGATAACCGGTCTTTCATCTAACACTAAAAACAGAACTAATATTTCTTACAAGCTAACTTTAGGTACTTCTGCACAAATTGCCGACGGTGTTAAAGTAGAACTAGCTTATAGCTGGATAGATGATGGTAGAACAAAAAGTAAGAATGTAATTTACCAAGGAACAAGTGTACCAACCGGTGGTATGCATTATCAAAGCCATAACTTAACAGCCGGTATAAGATTTGATATATAATTAACAAGAATATATTAATAGTTTTATATCATACCGTGGCTTAACCACGGTATCTAGAAATAAAAAAAAGACTGGATTCCGGCGGTGGTGGTTAAGCTATAGAGTGATATTAGATGACAACTCAGAAATGTCACTTAAAGCTATTTTTTATCGAATTTAGGTAAAAATTGTAAAGTTATTATCTAATATCGTTTTTACTAACAACTAATAAAATTTAAAGGAAAAATTTAACAATATGAAAAAATTACTTTTAATAGCAGCTGCAAGCACAGCACTTTTAACTTCTGGTCTTTCATTTGCTGATTGCGATATGAATTCTTCTGTAGATTCATCTACTAATTCATCGATGTCATCATCTGTGGAAAATCAATGGTATTTAAAACTTAATGCCGGTGGTGTGATTTTTAACAAAACAAAACCTAAAGGAGCAGATTTTAAGTTAAATAATATAAAGTCTAATACAGGATTTACAGGTGAGATCGGTGCGGGTTACTATATCATGGATAATCTAAGAACCGATTTAACAATTGGAACGGTAGCAAGTAGTCATTTAAAGAAATCAAAAACTTATCCAGACGGTAATTCTTTCTCAGTAAAAAATAAACCTACTATTGTAAGTGTATTACTTAACGGTTATGTTGATTTCGTCGATTTAAGCATGTTTAAAGTATTTGCAGGTGCAGGTGTTGGTGCTGCTTTTGTAAAGGAAAAAATTAACTCTAAAGATATTAAAGGTGGTGTAACTGACATTTTCAACGGTACTACTAAAAACAAAACTAACTTTGCTTATCAATTATCTTTAGGAACTTCATTTGAAGTTGCACAAGGTGTAAAAGCTGAACTAGTTTATAGCTGGAGAGATTACGGTAAAACAAAAAATACCACTAAAACTATTGACGGGGATAAAGTTAAATTTGGTGGAACCCATTATAAAGGTCATAACTTAATGGTAGGATTAAGATTTGATATGTAATTAGTCTGAAATCTTTTTACAAGCTATTAACACGAAAAAGGAGTCTTTATTAAAGACTCCTTTTTTTGTTTGTATGTCTTAGTATTGCCTACGTGGATACTGAGACGTCATGAGCTAAGCGACTACAAGGTATTATCGCATGATTCAGCTTTTTTGTCATTGCGAGGAAAATTACGAAGTAATTGACGAAGCAATCCAGTAAAAAATTCTGATTTACAGTATTTTTATTATTTTTCCTAGATCCTACGGCTGCATAGTTGTTGTATGGTTAGCCCGTACTATGTCATTCCCGCGGAAGCGGGAATCCAGAAAAATAACTTCAATATTGATATACATATTTGGTAAACTAAAAAAACTTGTTTTTTGATGTTTTACTAGATTCTCGCTTCTGCAGGAATGACATAAACTGAGCCAGGCAACAACACCTACAAACTTGCGGAGTTATAGTAGAGAGGGCATTGATATTCATGCCAACAAACTCTTAATCTAAAGACTCTTTTTGCCTTTATAAAACGTTACATTTATTTGATGTATTGCTGCAAAGCCTAAATAAATTTTAATACGTTCTAGAATAATATCTTGATAATAAGGTAATTCTGCTGCAGTAGCATTATTTTCAGCTTGTATAAACAGCGTATTAATCTTTTGTTTTTTATAAGTATAGGTGGTGATTTTTAAAGGTAATGCTTTAGTGCTGAAGTTAAACCCGACTATTTTATTCCAGTTAATCATGATTTCAGGCAGCAATGGATGTTGTTTAGCAAATATACGCCTAACTATTTTATCGATATCCTCTTTAATTAGCTTCATTTTAATAAACTCTGCACTGTTAAAGTTATGACGGCTAAAGCAAGCATTATAGATATTACGGGAAAATGTAAAGATGTAACCGATATGATCATTAAAAATATATTACAAACTGCTATAATCGATACTACTTGTTTATGAGATTTACCTTTTTGTACTGCTTTTTGAAAAAAATGTTTTAAATGAGGCTGCCAAATTTTTTCTTTATTGAGTAGCCGAATTAATATGGTTAGCACTGCATCAGTGATGTAATATAAGCTAGCAATAGCACAAGCTATAAATAAATTAGTGCTTGTAAGAGCCAGCAGGAGCAAACAAAGACCCGTTAAGAATCCAAGACTAATACTTCCCACGTCTCCTAAAAATATTTTTGCCGGATGCCAATTAAATATTAAAAAACCACAAGAACAACCAAGAATAATAACATTTACACTAGCTATAAAATATGGATTATTAATAGTCGGAAATTGTAAAAAACATAATATAAGCATAGTGCTAGATAGATGGATAGATTCCACACAACTCATACCGTCTATACCGTCCATAAAATTATATATATTAATAAAACCGCTTAAAGCTATAACTAAAATAGAATATATTAGTATATGTACAGAGTTTAGCTGCGCAAAAAGAAAAATAGCAAAAGCTGCACAAATTAAGTGGACTATTAAACGCATTAGAATAGGTACGGCTTTTAAGTCATCTAAAAAGGAAATCGAAGCAATTGCCAATAATAACGGTAATATTTTTATTGAATTAACAAAGTTATTGCTCGTTATATATTCAAACCCGCTCAAAGCAATCATTACAACAACTACAATAGCAAGACCGCCGCCGCGCGGTGTTATCTTATCATGAGAACGACGGTTACTTGGTATATCAACTAAACCGATAGTAGGAAGATATTTAGTTAATATATATGTTAATATAGCGGTGGATATAAAAGAAAAAATAAATAATGTGCTGTAGCTATTTATATTCATAGGAACATATTAGATTTAAAACTATAATATTTATGGTTTGGCATGTCTCTACTATCTTATTTGTCATATGAATGTTGGCTTTTGAAGGTTCAGGGCTACCGCTTGGATGATGATGCACAAGTATAAGGCTGCTTGCTTCATTAAATAAAGCTCGTTTAATTATCTTACGTGGATATACCGCAGCTTGGTCTATAGTTCCTTGACTTAAAACCTCATCAGCAATTAAAATATTTTTCTTATTCAAAAATAATATACGAAATTGCTCGAGTCGCATATTGCCCATATTAACTTTTAAATAATCAATCCAAGAACTCCAAGAAGCATTAATATTTTTATTTATTATTTTTTGTTTCAATACTCTAATGTATCAGCTCACATAGAGCAAAATTGATATATAAATTTTCATTGGTGCCTTTAATACTAAGTAGCCTTTCCTTATCAAGGTTAATTAAATCCGTAATATCAAATGATCAAGTAATTTTTTAGCAAGAGGTTTTATGTCTTTACGAGGGATAGCCGACAATAACATTACTTCAAGTAATTCGTAATCAGAAAAATGTTCTGCTCCAGCGGTAACGAAACGTTCTTTTACTCTTTTACGGTGACCTATATAATGAGGCGTATCTATTATTTCATCATTACTAAATTCTAACAAATTATTTTCTAACATTCTTTATGTTTATTCAAATTATAAATAAAGTAAAATGTTGCTGATGTCATTCCTAGATAAAAGCGGGAATCCAGTAATCTTTAATGTCATCCTAGCTAACTTGATTGCAGGATCTAGTCTTTGTTAAATGCTTTTTGGATCCCGTGGTCAAGCCACGGGATGACACTGAGTGCGTTTTTTGATCCACGCGACAATGTCCCGCGGGAATGACATAGATAGCCATACAACAAAATCAATTTTTACCCTACAGTTTAGTATGGAGGATAATCAAGTTTTTTAGGTGATAATGTAAATATTTCAAAACCGTCTTTAGTCACGCCTATAGTATGCTCAAATTGGGCCGATAATGATTTATCACGTGTAGTAACTGTCCATCCATCTAGTTTACTTAATATAGTGTCATAATTACCGGCATTTATCATAGGTTCAACGGTGAAAAACATCCCTTCTTCTAACGTTAGACCCGTGCCGCTGCGACCGTAATTTAATATTGACGGTTCGTCATGAAAAACTCTTCCGATACCGTGACCCGTATAATCTCTAACCACAGAATAATTATGTTTCTCGGCATAGCTTTGAATAGCATATCCGATATCACCGAGTTTAGCACCGGGTCTAACTACTTCAATCCCTTTCATCATTGCATCATAAGTTACTTGAATAAGACGCTTGGGCTTAATTGCTACGTCACCGACATAATACATACGGCTAGTATCACCGTACCAACCGTCTAAAATTACCGTAACATCAATATTTACTATATCACCGTTTTTTAACGGTTTATCGTTTGGAATGCCGTGACACACCACATGATTTATAGAAGTACAAATCGATTTCGGAAAGCCTTTGTAATTTAACGGTGCAGGAATGGCATTATGAGAAGTAATAAAATTATGACAAAGGCCATTTAAACTATTAGTAGTGACATTCGGTTTTACGTGATCAGTAATAAAATCGAGCGTCTCTGCAGCTAATTTTCCTGCTGCCCGCATCTTTATGAAATCTTTTCCCGTGTGGATTTTTATGGTCATGAATTTTGGTTACCTTCCCCTCAAAAAAATATATTTTCATAATACAAAATGGCTCTTTTAATGTAAATAACTTATCCTATTCTTGTGAGAAGTGCTGCTATGTTATTTGATATAGGTTTTGGATATTATATAATTGCTAATATAATTATTTAACATAATGGGTGTAGTGAGGTTATTATTTGCTCTTTCTGTTGTGGCTGCACATTCAACTTCTCATCCATTGCTTAAATTTATAGGTACAACAATTGCAGTACAATCTTTTTTCATGATTTTCGGCTTTTATATGGCTATGATTCAGAGCAATTATACAAGCAAAATAAAATTTTGGAAACGTAGATATTTAAGGCTTTATCCTACTTATATCTTTTGTATTTTAGTTACTTTCTTCTTGCAGCAAAAATTTTCTTTTTTAAGCAATTGTGTAATCTTTCATTTCCGGCTGTTTTTTTTAATTTTTGCAAACCTAACAATGTTGTTGCAAGATGTAACAATGTTTATGTTTATTGGAATTAATAATAATACAGTACATTTTACAAAATACTTTATTGACTCCACGCCTCCTCTTTATCAATTTTTGTTGATACCTCCTGGTTGGTCAATTGGGCTAGAAATTTCTTTTTATTTAATGGCACCTTGGATTCTACAAAAGAAAAATATCTATATTTTATCCATAATTTGTATATCTTTAATTACTAGAATTATTCTTCAGTTTAATGGATTTATAGGAGATTCTTGGTCTTATAGATTCTTTCCTTCTGAACTTGCAGTTTTCTTAATTGGTAGTCAAGCATTTTATATTTATACTAATCAAGAAATAAACGAAAAAAAGTCTTGGCTTAGTCAATTACTCTATTTATATATTAATAATTATTACTTTTCCGTTTATCCCAATAGAGCCTCAACTAAAAAAATTACTTTTTTATTGTTTATTTGCTCTATCTTTAGGAAAAATATTTGAATTAACCAAAGATAATACGTTAGACAAATTAATTGCTTTACTCTCTACCCAATATATTGTTGTCATTTAATTGTCTTGTATAATATATTACCTGTTATTTCATATTGGGCTGATAATGGGACATTGCTTAATATGTTGGTTACTTTTATAACAGTAATAATTATTTTTTTAGTGAAAATCCTATAGAGTATTATAGAAAAAGATATAAAACTCATAATTTAGCTTAATATTTAAAACTATGCTATATTACATAAATAAAATTCTTTCAAACAATAAGGTACAAGCGGTTATCTTAGGGATAATCGGGCTTGGGATTGTTACTGTTCTCACGTCATATAATATAGATGACCCATCGTTTAACTCGGTCACAACAGAGTACCATAGTAATTTAGTAGGAATTTTTGGCTCTTATTTATCGGATTGTTTATATCAATTTTTTGGGTTGGCTGCTTTTATCATACCGCTTGCTTGCTTTGTTTGGGGGAGAAATTGTTGGTATGGAAGATATCGCGGCTCATTTATCCGTATGTTTGTAATGTTGCTTGCTCTCGTTAGCAGTAGCACATTATTATCTAAGATTAAGCTAGAATTCATACCGGCAAATGCAGGTGGAGCTATCGGAATAATAGCTTCTAATTTTTTTGAGCGATTTACAAATCAACTATACTTATTATTAATATTTTTTACCTTTATTATATTAGTTGTTTTATTTGAAATTAAATTTACTTCTTTGAGTAATTTTATTATTAAGCTAGGGAAATTTTTAATCTATCGGATACAATCTTTTTTACATAATGTATTTTCACGATTGTCGTCGATAAGATTATTCCCTACTAAAAACAATGATAAGTTAAATATAACTTCTTCTTACCAAAAGCCTGTAAGTGAAAAAGTAAAATTTCCTGAAGAAGCAAGATCCGTACCTGCAAATCCTATAAAATTCTTTAGCAAACCTGTTAGTCCTAAAATATCTCAAAGCGAAATAGCAGAATTGCCGCCTATTTCGTTATTACGTGATCCTGAAAAACATCATGTAAAAGGAGCTTCGTCCTCAGAGCTTAAACAAAAGGCTGAAGAGTTATTAACCGTGCTGAATGATTTTGGAGTTAAAGGGCAGATAATTAATATCAATCAAGGACCGGTGGTAACTCAATATGAATTTGAGCCGGCAGCAGGTACGAAAACATCAAGGGTAGTAGGATTATCTGACGATATAGCACGCTCACTATCTGCTTTATCAACAAGGATAGCAGTCATACCCGGCAAAAATGTACTTGGTATTGAGCTTCCTAATAAGCAGCGTGAATTCTTTTGCTTAAAAGAACTTATAGAGACCCCAGAATACCAAGACAAATCAACTTTATTGCCATTAGTCTTGGGTAAAGATTTAGCAGGTAAGCCGCTGATTGCCGATCTTGCTAAAATGCCTCATTTATTAGTAGCAGGAACCACCGGCTCAGGTAAATCCGTCGGTATTAATGTGATGATTGTGTCGCTCTTATACCGCTATACTCCTGAAGAATGTCGCTTTATCATGATTGATCCGAAAATGCTTGAATTATCGGCTTATGATGGAATACCGCATTTGCTAACTCCTGTGGTAACCGAGCCTTCTAAAGCGGTAGTTGCTCTTAAATGGGCAGTTAAGGAAATGGAAAACCGTTATAGAATGATGAGCAATATCGGTGTTAAGAATATCGCAGGTTATAATGCAAAAATCTTAGAAGCAGTTAAAGAGAATAGGGTAATTGAGCGTTCGATTCAAACTGGTTTTGACCCTGAAACAGGTAAGCCTATTTACGAAACCGTTACAATGAACATGGAAAAACTGCCTTACATAGTGGTTATTGTTGATGAGATGGCTGATTTAATGTTAGTTGCCGGTAAGGATATTGAAATGCTGATTCAAAGGCTTGCTCAGATGGCAAGAGCGGCAGGCATCCATATTATTATGGCAACGCAAAGACCTTCTGTAGACGTTATTACTGGTGTCATTAAAGCCAATTTTCCAAGTCGTATTAGTTTTAAAGTTACCTCTAAAATCGATAGCCGAACGATTTTAGGAGAGCAAGGTTCCGAGCAGTTACTCGGTATGGGTGATATGTTATTTATGGGGAGTACTTCCAAGATAAGTAGGGTACACGGACCGTTTGTTAATGAAGCCGAAATTGAGCAAATTACGGAATATTTGAAAGAGAGAGGTACGCCTGAATATATCTCTGCCGTTACCGAGCAACCTGAAGAAGACGATAGTAGCATTGATATCGGTGACGGCACCTCTGATGACGTGCTTTACAAAAAAGCTGTGCAAATAGTGTGTGACGAACGCAAATCTTCCATTAGCTATATCCAAAGGTCGCTTAGAATTGGCTATAACAAGGCTGCCAACTTAGTTGAGAAGATGGAGAAAGAGGGAATAGTCTCACCACCGAATCATACAGGTAAAAGAGAGATATTATTGCCTGAGAGGTAGGGTATTTTTTCGTCATGCGCTACGCAGCCGTAGGCGTTGTTGCATGGCTCTTATGTTATTCCTGCGAAAGCAGGAATCCAAGAAAAAATTGTAGATACAGCAAATTTTTGAAATTTAAAGCTCGCTTTATGCTGGATTTCTGCTTTTGCAGGAATAACATAAATATATTTATCATTGACATTCGAATTTGATAAAGCTTTAGGACAAAAGCTTTTAAAAAAAGCAATATATGCCGGTGATTTAGAGTTAGTAGAAACTTTATTGATATAGTAAAGGTGTTGATGCCCAGTACAAAGAGCAATTAGGACGTATAGCTCTGCATCATGCTATAAAAGCTAATTGCGGTGAAGAATTAATACAGTTTTAATTGAACACACTGCGTATATTAGTATATTAATTATCGTGATAAATCAGGTCTAACACCGCTGGTTATGGTGAAGAGTAATCATTGTGTCCCGGCTACAGAATTATTGCTCAAAACTAATGCTTCTGAATATTATATGTATTAAGGTGTTAGGAGAATATGGATACTAAATAGTCATTGCGAGCGGGCATTGCCCGCGTGGAGCGATTTCCTCCCTGTCATCCCATGGTTTGTCCACGGGATGACACCCAGCAGATTTCTCAAGCCATGCAACAAGGCCAACACCGCTACGCATATAATCTATACATAAAAATATCATCTATGTTATTAATTATAATAGACATACTAAAAAAGTTGCGTTATAACAAGTTGCGTTATAACACTTTTTAAGTGATTTAATTTTTATTAAGGTTTTACATATGGCGAATATTTCTCCAAAATTATTTCAAAAAGCAATACAACAAGGTCTTAAAGCCGCTTTATTCACCACCTCAACCGCAGCGATAATGCTGAGTAGTAGTGGGGCACTCGGTGTTGCTGCAGGTGTTATTGCTACTAATAATGCAGCATTTAGTCATAATGTTAGCGATAATAATTGGAATGAGATAACGGCTGAAGGGGTAGTTAATGGTACTCCTGCTGGCGCTCCTCAAAACAATTGGGCATTTACTTACGGTGGTGATTATACTGTCACTGCAGATGCAGCCGATCGTATTATTACGGCTATAAATGTTGTGGGTACTACTCCCGTAGGTCTAAATATTACTCAAAATACCGTCGTTGGTTCGATTATAACGAAAGGTAACTTGTTGCCTGTTACTATTGCTACCGGCAAAAGCTTAACTTTAAATGGTAATAATGCTGTTGCTGCAAATCATGGTTTTGATGCGCCTGCCGATAATTATACAGGTTTAGGAAATATAGCTTTAGGGGGAGCGAATGCTGCACTAATTATACAATCTGCAGCTTCGGCAAAGATAACACTTGCAGGAAATATAGATGGAGGAGGTATAATAACTGTCAAGACAGATGCTGCCATTAACGGAACAATAGGTAATACAAATTCATTAGTAACAGTGAATGTAGGAGCAGGTTTGCTACAAGTACAAGGCGGAGTGGTAAAAGCGAGTACAATAAACTTAACGGATAATACGTCAGCAGTGAAATTTATGAGTCCTGTAGTGGTGACCGGAGCGATAGATAATACCAGTGATGCAAATAATGGTATAGTAACGTTTACTGGTAATAGTACAGTAACTGGGAATATAGGTAATACAAATTCATTAGCAACAGTGAATGTAGGAGCAGGTACAGCCACGTTAGGAGGATCGGTTATTAAAGCTACTACGACTAAATTAACGAATGCTGCGTCGGTATTAACCCTTACAAATGCAAATGCAATATTAACAGGTGCGGTTGATAACACCACAGGTGGTGATAATGTAGGTGTCTTAAATTTAAATGGTGCGTTAAGTCAAGTAACTGGGAATATAGGTAATACAAATTCATTAGCAACAGTGAATGTAGGAGCAGGTTTGCTACAAGTACAAGGCGGAGTGGTAAAAGCGAGTACAATAAACTTAACGGATAATGTGTCAGCAGTGACATTTACGAATCCTGTAGTGGTGACCGGAGCGATAGATAATACCGGTAATGCAAATAATGGTATAGTAACGTTTACTGGTAATAGTACAGTAACTGGGAATATAGGTAATACAAATGCATTAGCAACAGTGAATGTAGGAGCAGGAATAACATTACAAGCTGGAGGAAGCCTAGCTGCGAATAATATAGATTTTGGAGCCAGGAGTACTTTAGAGTTTAACGGACCTCTTGATGGTGGTGGTAAAGCAATCCCTTATTATTTTAAAGGAGCTATAGCAAACGGCAATAATGCTATATTAAATATTAATACAAAGTTACTTACGGCATATCATTTAACTATAGGAACAGTTGCAGAAATCAATATTGGGGCTGGTAATCTTTTTGCAATTGATGCAAGTGTTGGTGATGTTACTATATTAAATGCTCAAAATATTAATTTTAGAGCTCGAGATTCTGTTTTAGTACTTTCTAACTTAACCGGAGTCGGAGTAAATAATATATTATTAGCAGCTGATTTAGTAGCTCCCGGTGCTGATGAAGGTACGGTAGTCTTTAATGGTGGGGTTAATGGTCTGAATATTGGGAGTAATGTAGCAGGTACCGCTAGAAATATCGGTGATGGAGGCGGTAATAAATTTAACACTTTACTTATTTATAATGCCGTTACAATAACTGACGATGTAAATTTAGAAGGTATACAGAACGTGCTTATTAACAATAATGCAGATTTTACTAGTAATACAGCATTTAATGCTGGTGCTATACAAATAAACGATGCTACTTATACGATTGATGCAAATAATGGTAATTTAAATATACCGGCAGGAAATATTCAATTTGCACATGCGGATGCTCAATTAGTATTACAAAATAGTTCAGGAAACGACCGTACGATCACACTAGGTGCGAATATAGACCCTGATAATGATGATGAGGGTATAGTAATATTAAATTCTGTAAATGCAGGAAAAAAATTAACGATAGCCGGAGGCAAGACGTTTGGTGGAGCTCATAAGTTACAAACTATATTGTTCAAAGGAGCGGGAGATTGTAGTACGGCAGGTACCACTTTTAATACAACAAATATAGTGCTTGATATTACAGGTCAATTAGAACTTGGAGCTACTACGGCAAATGTAGTTTTATTTAATGATGCTGTACAATTAACTCAAACCGGTAATATTGGTGGTTTCTTAGATTTTAATGCAAAAAACGGTACGGTAATATTAAATAACAATGTAAATGTTGCAGGAGCAGTCCAAAATACCGGCGGTACTAATAACGGTACGTTAATAGTTTTAGGTGCAAGTAATCTTAATAGAGTAAACGGGATTGCTATGTTAAAAGTAGGTGCAGGAAATGTAACTATTGCCAAAGGCGGTAACGTTAAAATCGGCGAAATCCAAGGTACAGGCACAAATACTTTAACATTACCTGCACACTTTAACTTAACAGGCAGTATAAATAAAACCGGTGGTCAAGCTCTGAAGCTAAACTTCATGAATGGTGGTAGTGTTAGCGGTGTTGTAGGGACTGCGGCTAATTTGGTTGGTGATATCACAACGGCAGGTGCTACAAGTTTTGCAAGCAGTGTTAACGCAAAAGGTACGGCGACACTTGGCGGTACTACAAGTTTTGCCAATACATTCACTAATACAGGTGCGGTTACTTTAGCCAAAGGTTCTATCACTAGTTTTGCTAAAAATGTAACGGCTACCAGCTTTGTAGCTAACAGTGCTACTATTAATTTCGGCAATAGCCTAGCCTTTAATAGTAATATAACAGGTGGCGGTACTACACTTACTTTAGGTGCAAATCAAGTAACATATACTGGTACCGGTAGCTTTACCGATACGCTAACCTTAAATACTACTTTTGACGGAGCAGCTAAGTCAGGTGGTAATATCTTAATTAAATCAGGTAGTACTCTTGATTTATCAGGGGTTTCAACTTTAGCACTTGTTGTGACTGCTACTAATTTCGACATGAATAATATAAGCCCAGATACAAAATATACGGTAATATCTGCAGAAACAGCAGGTGGTTTAAAGCCTACTCCTAAAGAGAATGTTAAAATAACTATTAATAATGACAACCGTTTTGTTGACTTTACTTTTGATGCATCGACTTTAACGTTATTTGCAGAGGATATAGCTGCAGATGTTATAGATGAAGATTTTGCACCGGGTGGACCGCTTGCAAATATCCCAAATGCTGCAAATATAAAGAAATCGCTTGAGTTAATGGAGGATGCTCCCAATGGTTCAGATGCACGTCAAGCTTTCAATAACTTTGGTCTAATGACACCGCTACAGGAAGCAGATGCTACAACTCATCTCATGCAAGATGTTGTAAAACCTAGCGACACTATAGCTGCCGTTCATAATCAAGTTATAGCGAGTAATATATCAAGTAATATAACTGCTCTAAATGCTAGAATGGATAAAGTACAATCAGGGAATAAAGGTCCTGTTTCTTCTGGTGATGAAGATATGGATGCTAAGTTTGGTGCGTGGATAAGCCCGTTTGTCGGTAATGCAACGAAGAAGATGTGTAACAGTATAAGTGGTTATAAGTCTGATACAACTGGTGGCACTATAGGTTTTGACGGCTTCGTTAGCGATGATCTAGCACTCGGGCTTGCATATACAAGAGCTGATACTGACATTAAGCTAAAAAATAATAAAACGGGCGATAAGAATAAGGTAGAGAGCAATATCTATTCTTTATACGGTTTATATAATGTACCTTATGAAAATCTCTTCGTTGAAGCTATAGCATCTTACTCAGATAATAAGATAAGAAGCAAATCAAGACGTGTTATTGCAACGACACTAGAGACTGTCGGTTATCAAACTGCAAACGGTAAGTATAAATCCGAAAGCTATACAGGTCAGTTAATGGCTGGTTATACCTATATGATGCCTGAGAACATTAACTTAACACCGCTAGCTGGGCTTAGATATTCGACTATCAAAGATAAGGGCTATAAGGAAACCGGTACTACTTACCAAAATCTGACCGTTAAAGGCAAGAACTATAATACTTTCGACGGTTTACTCGGTGCTAAAGTATCAAGTAATATCAATGTCAATGAAATAGTGCTAACACCTGAGCTTTACGCAATGGTCGATTATGCATTCAAGAATAAAGTTTCGGCGATTGATGCAAGATTACAAGGTATGACTGCTCCTCTTCCAACCAACAGCTTTAAGCAAAGCAAAACAAGTTTTGATGTCGGTGTCGGTGTTACTGCTAAGCATAAAATGATGGAATACAGGATTAACTACGATACCAATATTGGAAGTAAGTATTTTGCTCAGCAAGGTAGTGTAAAAGTTCGTGTGAATTTTTAATTAACTGTTCTATAATCATAAAAAAAGCCTACATAGTTTGACTATATAGGCTTTTTTGCTTTATAATGTAGTTTTGAGAAGCGTCATTGCGAGGAGCGAAGCAACGTGGCAATCTCGTCAAATATCCTGAGATTACTTCGTCACTTACTTCGTAATTTCCTTGCAATGAAGATAAAAACTTAAATAAAAAATTATGTTAGATAATATTAGAAAAACTGCCGATAGTTTTATAATGCGGGTTTTATTCGCAATGATAGCTTTTGCTTTTGTCGGCTTTGGTATTAAAGATGTATTAAATGGAAGAAGAAGCGGCGATATTGTTACTTTTTCTCATGTGAAAAATATCTCCCAGGAAGATTTTTTGAGAGCAAAATCTTTAGAAATTAATGCTATAAGTAAGCAAACGGGAACAAGTTTAACGGATGAAGAAATAGCACAGTTAAATATTGATAACCGAATCCTAAAAAGGCTTGTTTACGATAATGTCTTAGATTATTTAGTGAGTTATTATGACTTAGATCTAAGTGGTGATACAGTTAAAATTTTAGTTAAAGAATCACCGGTTTTTAAAAATGAGCAAGGTGTTTTCAATATAAAAATTTTTAAAACTTATTTTAGAAATTCTTATATGGATGAAGAAAAATATTTATTAAACTTCAAAGAAAAAGCTCTAAAAAATATTTTTGTTGGTACTTTTATAGAAAGTTTCTATGTTCCTAAAGCTATGACTGACAATATAGTAGATTATATGGCTGAAAAAAGAGAAGTAGAATTAATACAAATAGATTTACAAAATAAACCAAAAGATTTACAAATCCCTACTCCTACCGGTCAGCAATTGAAGGATTTTTACCAAGATAATAAAACCGCGTTTGAGGTACCTGAGAAACGCAGCTTTTCTTATATTAAAGCTAATATTAAGGATTTAAAAGTCTCAGTTACTCAAGATGAGTTGTTAGAATTTTATAATGAAAATAAAGATGAATTCGGTGATCAAAGTTTTGAAGCGGTACAAAAACAATTACATGATTTATTAAAGGCTCAAAAAATCGACATACTTAATATGGAGTTTGCTAAAAAGCTGGAAGATGAGACAGCAGCCGGTTCTAGCTTAGTTGAAATTGCCGAAAAATATAAGCTACCGATACAAAACGTTAACTATATCAGTTATGCAGAGCTTATTGAAGATAAAATAATTGCTGAAAGTGCCGATAGTATTTTTGAGCTTTCGGAAGGTGAATTATCTTATCCTATAGAAACAGAGGATAAAAGCTATCTTATATTGGTAGAATTAAAATCTATTCAGCCGGCAAAAATACCTGAATTTGATGCTATTAAAGAGCAGGTAAATAAAGCTTGGATAAAGCGGAATATTGCAGATGTAAACTTAAAAATTATCAAGGATTTAGCAAAGGAATATAATTCAGATCAAGAGAACATAAAAGAGCTTAAAGCTACCGGAATAAAAATAAGCAAAAAGAGCTATATTAGGTCCGAAATGGAAAATGATCTAACACTAACTCCTGAAATATTATTATCAATTTTTAATACTACAATAGGAAGTAATACGCCTGTATTTCAAGTAGGTGATGAAGTATATTTTGCACATATTAAATCTAGTAGTATCGATGAATTAACAGCTAAAAATATTCATGTCAATTCAGAAAAAAATATAATATATAATATTAAAAATTCTATAATTGATGAGCTAATTAACTACACAATTATTCAGAATGATATGCAGGTAAAAGCTAATTTTAGTAAGTAGCGAAATCCATCAGGTCATACCGTATCGTCATTGCGAGGAAATTACGAAGTAATTGACGAAGCAATCTCAGGATATTTAATGAGATTGCCACGCAACCTATGGCTGCTCGCAAAAATAAGCCGCACATTATAAACAAAAAAAACTATGAGCTTTAAAGATTTACCGGAGTTTTTAAAATTTTTAGAAAAAAACGGTGAGTTAAAGCGTATTGCTCTTGAGGTTAAAACTGACTTAGAAATTACTGAAATTAGTAGAAGAGTATTAGCACAAGGCGGACCTGCATTACTTTTTGAAAATGTTATAAAATTCGACGGCATTAAGTCCGACATACCTGTTCTAACTAATCTTTATGCTAGTATAAATCGTATTTGTATGGGGCTTAAACTTAAGTCACCCAAAGAATTAAGAGAACTTGGCGTTTTACTAGCATTCCTTAAACAGCTGCAACCACCCGCATCTTTTAAAGAAACATTGTCAATGTTACCGCTTGCTAAGCGTATATTTGCTATGTCTCCTAAAACCGTATCAAAAGCAGCTTGTCATGAAATCGTCATTGACAAACCGAATATTAATATATTGCCGATCCAAAAATGTTGGCCGGATGATATTTCGCCTTTAATTACTTGGGGTATAGTATTTACTAAAGGTCCAACAAAAGATAAAATCGATAATTACAACCTTGGCATATATAGAATGCAGGTTATTTCAGAAAATAAGCTATTGATGCGTTGGTTAAAGTTACGGGGGGGAGCAGAGCATCATAAACGTTGGAAAGAAGCAAAAAAAGAACCTTTTCCTACTGCTATCGTTATCGGGGCAAATCCAGCGGTAACTTTGGCAGCAGTTATGCCGATACCTGAGAATATCTCGGAATATAATTTTGCTGGTTTACTCGGTAATAAAAAAGTAGAGTTGGTACAATGCAAAACTATTGACCTCAAAGTACCTGCACATAGTGAAATAGTTCTGGAAGGCTATGTAAGTTTAGAGGAGTATTTGCCTGAAGGTCCTTTTGGGGATCACACCGGATATTATAATGATGTTGAGGAATTTCCTGTATTTACGGTTACCGCAATAACGATGAAGAAAAATCCAGTATATTTAAGCACCTATACAGGAGAACCTCCTGATGAGCCATCAATCTTAGGTGAAGCATTAAATGAAATTTTTATTCCTATATTACAGCAACAATTTCCGGAAATAGTCGATTTTTGGCTTCCACCTGAAGGTTGTTCATATAGAGTTGCAGTAGTATCGATTAAAAAATCCTATCCCGGTCATGCTAAAAGAATAATGCTTGGGATTTGGTCTTACTTACGGCACTTTATGTATAGTAAGTTTATTATAGTTGTAGATGACGATATTGATGTTCGTAATTGGCAAGAAGTAATTTGGGCAATAGCAACAAGAAGCGACCCAAGGCGTGATACGAGCTTTATAGATAATTCCCCAATAGATTATTTGGATTTTGCATCTCCTGAGTCAGGCCTTGGTAGTAAAATGGGAATAGATGCAACCAATAAAATATACCCTGAGACAAATAGAAAATGGGGTAAAAAAATAGAAATGAGTCAGGAAGTTATCGATAAGGTTAATAGTCTGTGGAATAGTTTAAAGATATAAGGTATAGTCGTTTAATTTGAAAAATTGGCGTTGTTATTTCATATTTTTTGATCCTCACGTAGGGCTAATGATTTAATTTGGACGTTTTTTATCAATAATTACTTATGCGGTAAAAAACCGATGCCTTTTGATTTGCTATATTGGAATGCGGATTCTACTAATTTGCTGGCAAAAATGTATGAGGAATATTTACAAAATACATATTGCAATAACTTGCTAAAAGAGTCTAATAATTTAGAGGTACTCTGAACAAAAATAGATCTTGGAAAAGTTAATTGTAACTCTTTTTTCGTATTATTAAACGGACATAAGATTTTTTGTCTCACGGATTCAGGGCATGTAGCAGTTTGTAGTTAACCCTCCCGCTAGTGCTAAATATAATTATCGGTTTAATGACTACTTAAGTTTAAGTAGTCATGAGTGGCTTATGAAAGCTATGGAATATAAAGGCTCATGGTGGAATTATTGGCTTATAAAAAATAATGATAATAAGCTAGTAGATTCTTTAGATTATCAGAATCTAGAGGTTATTGAAGAAGCTCCAGGAAATTACGTAAGGAAGTAGGTGTTGTTTGTGGGGATACTAAATCGTCCTTGCGAGCAGCCATAGGCTGCATGGCAATCTCATGAGATTTTGCTTCGTCAATTACTTTGTAATTTTCCTCGCAATGACGGAAAAGTCGATCTATGCAATGCCTAAAATATAAATAAGTCATGAAGAGAAAAAATAATAAATTTATAGAAATATCTAGTGCCTTTATTTTGGGAATTGCTTTAGGTATTTATGGACAGAATCCGGATTATTTTACTAATCTAATAAGTCAAAAATCATTAGCTTTATCTGCTCTGCAAATAAAGCATTACAATATTTCAGAGCTTTCAAGAAGTAAAGTTAGTACATGTTTTACTCCGCCTGCCGGTTGTACTAAGTTTATAGCCAATCAGATAGATAAAGCTGAAGAATCTATTTATATGCAGGCATACGGTATGAGCGATGCGTTAATTACTACTGCACTTATTAATGCACAAGCGCGAGGAGTAAAGGTTAGAATATTGCTTGATCGTAGTAATTTAAAGCAAAAATTTTCTAAATTACATGAATTACAACGAGCAAAAATTGATGTATATATAGATAAAGTACCGGGAATCGCTCATAATAAAGTTATAATTATTGATAAAAAGAAAGTAATAACCGGTTCGTTTAATTTCACGGCTGCTGCCGATAAACGTAATGCTGAAAATGTAATTATTATAGAAGATCAGGAGTTATCAGAATCTTATTTACAAAATTGGTTAAACAGAAAGGCGAGCAACTGAGAGGAGATTCTCACTATGTCATTCTTGCGAAGCAGGAATCCAGTAGCTAAAAGATATAAATAGATTTAAAACATTTTTGATGACATTCACTAGCTTGTTTGAAATCTTTAGAAGTTGCTGCTTCTTTAGTAGTATTCAAAATAGTATTAACATTATTTTGTATAATTTCGGAATTTTTCTTAAGCAAAGATAGCATGCTTTCTGTAGCAATTTGGTTAGTTATTAAAAGAATATTCATAGCTCTTTGCATTGTATTTGTGATAGATGCTAGATCTACACTAGGGATATTTTTCATAGAACTCATATGAAATTCTGGATTCATATAGGATTTCATTAAATCTAAAATTGTGTATTATTTCACATTATTCATTATCCTAAAAAATTTTTTGTGTTTTATAGGTTACGTATATGTATAAATCCTCAATTCATGCTCACATTTATAAAATTATGAGTTAATAATTGTTAGCATTAAGAATAATATTAAAAATAGTTAAGTTTTTATAAATGTTAGATACATCAATTCAAGCGTTAATAAATAAGTGGCAAAAATACCTCGTTTTGCAAAGAAATTACTCTAATCATACAGTAGTTTCTTATAATAATGACCTTAAGCATTTTCTTGAGTTTATGAATTATTATAATTCAGAGCTTGTAACGATAAATCATATTAAAACCGCAGATATCAGATTAGTCCGAAGTTGGCTTGCAAAACGTAACTGTGATAATTTTACCGCTTCTTCAATTTCACGTGGTTTATCTGCAGTAAAAAATTTTTATAGGTTTTTAGAGAAAACAACACAATTAAATAGTCATATAATTTTTTCTATAAAATCTCCTAAAAAGACTAAATTGTTACCAAAAGCTTTATCGGAAGATGATGTAGTAATATCACTTGAACATATTGAAGAATACGGGAATGTTAAGTGGGTAGAACTTAGAAATAAAGCCCTACTTGTCCTTATATATGCTTCAGGTCTACGTATATCGGAAGCATTATCAATTACGAAACTTCATCTACAAAATCTAGAATTTATAAGAATAATAGGTAAAGGTAGTAAAGAAAGAATAATTCCGTGGTTACCGATTGCTAAAAATTTAATTACCCAATATTTAGAAATATTGCCGTATAAGTTAGGTGATAATGAACCCATATTTAGAGGAAAGCAGGGTAAGAAATTGCAACCACCGGTATTTAATCGTGAATTAATTAAATTAAAGCATTTTTATGGTTTACCGCAGCATTTAACTGCTCATTCATTTAGACATAGTTTTGCTTCACATTTGCTTGAGCATGGTGCAGATTTACGCTCTCTTCAAGAACTATTAGGTCATAAAAGTCTATCTACTACACAAAACTATACTAAAACAAGTATAAAGCATTTAGAAGCTGTATATACTACCGCATATCCAATTAAAAAATAAAATATATTAATATTCATAATCTTCTTGCATTAATTTTAAGTTATATTTTATTTTAAAAACCTTATAAACATAATATATTAAAGTTAATATTGAAATATTAATATGCTAGAAACACTTTTAAAAATCTTATAAACATAATATATTAAAGTTAATATGAGATATTAATATGCTAGAAACACTTTTAAAAATCTTATAAACATAATATATTAAAGTTAATATTGAAATATTAATATGCTAGAAACACTTTTA